>PVKP010048918.1:0-14207 GCA_004027715.1 Plecturocebus donacophilus | reverse complement strand
CCTATTCCTTCCTGTCTCCATTGTTAAACACAATTATTGGCATAAAAGAGGTTTTTAATACCCATTTTTAGACTGTATTTTAGCCTGAGCAATAAAACAAGAATCCCATTCTCTCTCCCTCTTTCTCTTCCTCTTTCTTTCTCTCTTTCATTCTTTTTTTATTCTTTCTTTTGCTGTTTCTTTCTTTCTCCTTTTCTCTCTTTTTCTAAAATCTCTTCCTTTCTTTTTCTTTTTTCTTTCTTTTGCTGTTTCTTTCTCCTTTTCTCTCTTTTTCTAAAAAAAAAAAACTACACCAAAGCACAACAGAACAAATGTTTAACACCAGTATTAAAGGAAAATCTTAAGCAAACCCAGAGAAAAAAACACACAGAGGAATAAAGACAACATATTTCTCACTGGAAACAATTCAAACAAGAAGTCAGGGAAGCAATGTTTTTAAAGCGCTTAAAGAAGAAAACAAACCCTGACATTCCAGCAAAAATACATTTGCACAGCAAAATATACTTCAAAATGAAAGCAAAATATTTTCCCAGACGTACCAAAGCTGAAATAATTCATCATCAGAAGAGTTGTGCAACAAGGAATATAAAAAAGGAAGTCCTCCAGCCAGAAGAAAAAATGATACCAAAATGGAAATCTAGATCTATACAAAGGAATGAAGAGCCCTGGAAATGATAGCTACATGGATAAATATACACGAGTTTTTTTCTTATTATTTAAATTCCTTTAAAAGATTTTTATTAAAACAAAAATAATTATGTAATGTAGATTTTTAAAAATATATGCAGAAGTATCTGAAAACAATATCACAAAGGTTGGGAGTGAAAAAATGGGAGTATCCTGTTGTAAGGTTCTCTTACTATATGTGAAGTAGTATAATATCACTTGAAGGTAGATTGTGGTAAGTTAAGAATGCATACTGTAAACCCTCAAACAACCACTAAATTAACAAAAGTTACAGCTCAAAAGTTAAGAAGAAGTCAACATGGAATCATCAAACACACCCAATTAAGGCAAAAGCAGTAAGAAAATGAGGAAAAAGTGAACAAAGAACATATGAAACACATAGAAAATAAGTAGCAAGATGAGATTCAAACCTAACAATATCAATAATCACAATAAATGTAAATGGTCTAAGTATCTCAGTGAAAAGCCAGAGACTGTCCATGGTGGGAGAGAGAGCAAGATCCAAACATATGCTGCCTATAAGAAACAAACTTTTAATATAAAGTAGTTTAATATAAAGGGACAGAAGATACACTGTGCTAACATTAATCAAAAGAAAGTTGAAGAGGTTATATTAATCCCAAAGCAAATTTCAAAACAAACATGATTACCAGAAATAAAGAGGGTCACTTTATAATGATAAAGGAGGTCAGTTTTTTAAGAGAAACCAACAATCCCTACATTTTTATGCATCTAATCACAGAGCTACAAATACAGGAAGTAAAAACTCTGAAAAAGGGGAAGAAATAGACAATGTACAATTATAACCAAGAGATTTTCAATCCTGTCTCTCAATAACTGATAGATCAAGTAGAAGATCAGTAAGAACATAAAAGAAAATAAACACTATAATCAAATAACTTGGCCTAATTAACATTTATGGATCACTCTACCCCAAAGTGGCAGATTCACGTTCTCAATTTTTGTGAAATACATACAAAGATAGATCATATTCTGGTTCATAAAACTAAATCTAAACAAATTTAAAAGGACTGAAGTCATTAGATGAAACTCAAAAACCAACAACAGAAAGATCTCTGTAAAATTTCTAGTATTTTAAAACTAAATAGCAGACTTTTAAGTAACCCAAGGAACAAAGTACTTTAATATCAATGAAAATAAAAACACAACATATAATGTTTAAATGCTACAAAAGCAGTAAAAAGGGTCTTAAAACAATGACCTCAGCTAGCCCCTTAAAAACTACAAAAAGATGGGCAATTGAATACCAGGTAAGCAGAAAAAAGGAAATAATTAAAATCAGAGTAAAAATTACTGAAATATAAAACAAAAGACAAAAATCACTGAACCTAAAAGTTGGCACTTAGAGATGATGAACAGAATTGATAAACTTCTAGCTAGACTGATTAGAAAAAAACAAGAGAGGACACAAATCATCAATATATGGAACAGGATGATATCATCAGGGATACCACAGATATTAAAAGGAATAATCTGAACACTTACGCCAATACATGAGACAAATTAGATGAAATGGACAAATTCCCTGAAAGACAAATTGCTGAAGCTTATTCAAGAAAAAAAAAAAACAGATAATATGAACAGTCCTAAATACATTATAGAAAAATAATTTGTAGTTAGATATTTTCTCACAAAGCAAACTTCAGGCTCAATGGCTTCACTGGTGAATTCAACCATACATTTAAGAAAATAATACCAAATCCAAACAAACTCTTCCAGAAAACTGAAGAGAAAGAAATGCAACTCAAGTCATTTTATACCTGACAAAGACATTAAAATTATAGACCAATATCCCTATAGACAAGTATACTATAAATGCGAAAATTCTAAAGAAAATTTTAGCAAACTGAATCCAACAATATATAAAAAGAATAACACATAATAGCCATATAAAGTTTACCCCAGGATGCAAGGTTGGTTTAATTTTTTTTTAATGTCACCATTAGCAGACTAAAAAATGAGCCAAATGCTCACCTCATTTTTTGTTGCTGTTGTTTCAGATGGGGTCTCACTACATTGCCCAGGAGGGCCTCAAACTCCTGGGCTCAAGTGCTCCTCCTGCCTTAGCTCCCAAGTAGCTGAGACTACAGTCCCACATCACTGTACTGAAAACAGTCATCTAAGAGCAGAAAAAAAGCAACTGACAAAATCCAACATATATTCATGATTAAAAACCCTTCGTAAGCTAGAAATTAAAAAAAAAATTCCTTAAGCTGCTAAAGACATCTGTAAAAAGCCTACATGAGTCAGACATGGTGGGTCCTTCTCGGTCCCAGCACTTTGGGAGGCTGAAGCAGGTCCTTATCTGCAGCTATCCCTCAGTTTCCAGTGTGTTACTTTTGTTTCATCTGATATTACATTAGATAGCCCTGGCGGTGGTACATCTGTTTTATTGTTCTTTGAAGTCAATGCCTCTAAGTTTCACTACTTTTTTTTTTTGAGACATACTCCCGCTCTGTGGCCCAGGCTGGAGTGCAGTGGCGCGGTCTAGGCTCACTGCAACCTCCGCCTCCCGGGTTCAAGCGCCTGTCCTGCATCAGCCTCCCGAGTAGTTGGGACCACAGGTGAGCACCACCATGTCTGGCTAAGTGTTTTTGTATTTTTAGTAGAGATGAGGTTTTACCATATTGGCCAGGCTGGTCTCGAACTCCTGAGCTCAGGTGATCCACCTGCCTCAGCCTCAGAAAATGCTGGGATTACAGGTATGACCCATGATGCCTGGCCAGTTTTACTGATTTTAATCTTTTTTCTTCTTTCCTATATCATTTATTTCCTTCTTTCTTCCCTCTCTCTTTCTCACTTCTATTTCCTTCATTATTCCTATATTCCCCTTTAGCTTTATTGTTGCTTTCCCTCCCAATTTTAGAAAATGAAGGCTTAGTTCATTTATTCTTTCCCATTCATTCAAGGCCATCATCTCCTAAGTTTAAGTGGGGCTCCAATTCACCATTTTTGATATGTGTATTCTAAATAGTAGTTTAAGTTCTGGTTTCTTATCTGATCTAACAATGATACAAATTTTTGCCTTTTTATTTTAAATTTTTAAAAGTGACAGACTTTGCAGGAGAAACAGTGCTGATACCAACCACTACCAAGCCTGTGTTCCTCAGTACACCACTCCAAGCGCAAACTCATATTAGAGTCTCTTTGTCCGATTTCTCAAGAATTGTTCAAAATCATGTCTTAGTTTTGTTTGCTTCATGTCTGAACCATTCCTTTCCTGAATAGCTTTTTTATGTTCCCTGGAGTTTTCACTCTTCACCTTTTTTTTTTTTTTGTCCACAAAAAGAAGTGTTTGCTTTTACCCTACCATTCAGAGCATTCAGCTTCTCAGTTAGGCTATTCATTAAAAATAAATTCATCTTCTTCTAAAAATATTCCTTTTTGCGTTGTATAATATGAATCTCTTTTAATTTGGAACAGTTACTTTTCAGGCTTGCTGCTGAGTTATCCTTTTCAATTGTACTTTGGATTTATAAGGTATTCTTTCTTAAATTCAAGTTTTCTCTTTCTTAGATGTCTTTTTCATTTTGCTAGAGTATCCTCGAGTCACTGTGTTTCCTCTAAAAGCTTACATCCTCTGAATACTTAACTATCTAAAAATTACCACTTTGTCTCAATGTTTGATTAACATTTGGTTAGGTAGGAAATTCTCCAATAAAAATATTTTCTTTAGAACCAGAAGGTCATCTCATAACTCCATTCTGACTTCTGGTGTCCTGATAAGGGTTATATAAATCTGAAACATACTGCAGGTAACTCAGAAGCTTTTAGGATCTTCCCTTTGCCTTGGTCTTCTGAAAATGCACAGGGATGTGCTCGGCATGGACTTTTCTCATTAATTCTGCTCAGTACTCAGTGCATCCACTTAATTCCAGTACTTGTGCTTTTCCTTTGTACTGAGGAATTTTCTTCTGCTATTTCCTCCTCCCTACTTCCTATTTTAAAAATGTAAATAGATATTGGGCCTTCCGAATAATTTTCCATATCTCTTAAAGCTTTTCTCATAATTCTGCCTTTCTGTTCTAAGTTATCTGAGATTTATTTGACTTCACCTTCCCTCACCCTCATCAGAGCAAAAGCTTCATGAGGAAGGGATTTTGTTTGCCCTGTTCACTGCAAAATCCCAACACCCAAAATCATGCCCACTGCACACTAAAAAAAAAATTAGTTGAATATTTTCTAGAACTTCAGCACTTACTAAAGAACATACTAATAAGGTTTATCATTACTTATTTCTCTTCTGTTTTCTAAATTGTTTCTACTTCCTTTGTTGTCCTATTTCTCATCTAGATCTTTCTCTTTTGTCCTGTTTATTTTCCTCATAAGTTTGATAATCCATGTAAAATTTTTGTAAGTAAAAATTATTCAATACTAGTAACTAGGCACGGTTTCTTCTGCTTGTTTCTTTGATGTGCATTCAATTCTGGGGAAGGCCTGAAGGAAAACAATCAGCCAAGACCATGTCCTCATCCCAAGAACCCAGAGCTCTAGCACCATCCTTCTGTGGTGGTCAGGTGTGCCCTAACCACACGCAGGGCTGGGCTGGCCTCCTCAGAGGCACTGGTAGGAGCTGTATGTCTTCCTGAGGTCACTGTTCCTGCACTGACTGATTGCTGCTGGGATAGTTTTTACCATATGCTCAGGTTTCTCCTGTGGCACAGTTCTGCCAGTGGAACTGAGGTCTTTGGTGGCTGTCACCAGCACACCTGCCCTACCTCTAGCACCTGCCTGCATGTTCTGAGTTCCTGCAGGCCCCTGAGCTGTCACTCGTAGAGGCAGCAGCCCCAGGAGCATGTTCAAGGTCATATCCTTCAAGCAGACAGAATCAGGAAGGATTTCATTTGCTGGGGGATGGCTAGAGGAGTGGGTGTCCACTTAAACTGTTGGGGAATCTCCGACCATAATGGAATTGAATCTTTCATAAACAAATGGATAATGCTTATATCATTTTCCTTTGCAATTCCATTGCTTCTCATCAAAATAAAGGATTACTGTTTAATGATACTTAAACCTTAGAATTCAATATTTTTCACTAAAACTAAATGATTAATTAACAAAAAGTGTAAGACCCTAACAGTACAAAATATTTTTTATATTTTAAGTCAAATCAAGTCCCATCTTGAAACAAAAATGGAGGAAATAAGGCAAAAAGAAAATAGCTGGAGCTTCCAATACTAACCATATGCTTTTTCTGGGGCAGAAAGCCCCTAAATAGTCATGAGCGCATACTTCTATGAGTCCCTGAGGCCAGTGCAGTGTGGGGCTAACACCAATGAGATGCTTATCTTTCTGGGCTGCAAAGAGGGAATTAGGGTAATGAGTTAATCCCAGGCCATGGTGCAGAAACCAATAAAAGCAAGAACAACTTGGCTGGTAATGAGAATCCCTCTGTTGTTGTAAATTAAGTGTGCTGAATCGGAACTTTTAAAGCAAAAATACAAAGAAACTGTGAATTGGCCTAATAACTGCTACAATTAAAAAACTCAGAAGAGCTGGCACTAATGTTTTTTCTTGTTTCTACCCTAAAGATATTTTCTAATAGTTTCCTCATATAGTAGGGTAATCAAAAGTGGATGACATACATAATGATTAACAATAGATATTTTAGGGTTATTATGGGTTCATGTTATAGAAACTATTAGACATTTATTAGTGGGTCAAGGAAAATATGTACTTACAATCTCAACTGAAAGTGGCCTTTATACTGCACATAAGAAACAGTCAAGACCTGGGCACGAGTTAAAGCGTAAGGAAAACTGTGCACAGCACCTCCCAGTGAGGATGATGCAGGCCACCCAACATAGGAGGGAGCCTCTGAGCCCCTCTGGGTCCAAAACCAACCTGCCGCTTAAGCTGAGGCAGAGCACCTTTGAGCCTTTCACTTTGATCGTTCTAAGTAGGACAGCCCTTGAGCTGACAGAGGGATAAATGCAATCGATGAGAATCCATAAAGAGCAAGATAGCTGGGTTCTCCCAACCCTCCCAGCCCATTCCTCAGGGCTGGTCTCAGGCTTTCTCTGCCAGCTTGGAAATGCCTTGTCCCAGGTGTCCACTAACCCCAGCCAGGTGCCGAGAGCTTTACACAGGGGACCTCTGGCCAAATAACACTCCTTTCTCAAAGGAGACCTCAAGGTTTTAAAATACCAGCTGTGGAAGGAGCCCTAGAGCTATGGTCCTGAGTGAGGTGGGCTCATGTCCAGAAAGCTGCATGGGCAGGAGAGCCTAACGGGATGTGGATGGAGGAGAGCAGCAGGTGGAGTGCAGCTGAGGGGCTCACAGTGATCCTGCCAGCTCTCCTTCTCCTGAAGCAACTCCGGGGAAGCCACACGGTACTCTGGTGCCCTCTCTGTCCTCCATAGGAGGCAAGGCTTGGGGTGGTGAAGGGTCAGATGAGGGTTCGAGTTGTACTTGTGCTATGGACAGTGGCACATGGCCATGGGCTGCAAGCCTTGTGGTGTTTGCCAGCTGTGGCTGCTTCCATTGTGAAGGGTGATGATGAGCCTGGCCCACAGGACTGCGACGCAGACTTAGCAACGGATGTAAGAATCTGGCTCCTGACTCGAGCACATGCATGCCCTGGGAAATGGCCTGAGGATGTTAGTCAGTGAAGTATAACACTTATTAATTTTAAACACCTTCAAAGGTGTCATTGATAAGGTAGTAACTGTACTTCACCATTATAGTCATCCACACGGATAATTTAAAACAAGCAAACTGTATTCCCAGGATCTTGAGTTTAGAAGACACTTGGAGGTCATGTGAGTTAGTCCTTCCAACCAGATCTCCTGCCACCATGTCCATAACAACCATGTCCATCTATTCCAACCTGAACACTTCCAGTCAGGGGGAGCTGAGTTCCTTTCAGGAAACTCTTCTCTAGACAGTTCCAATCACTAGAAAGTTGTTATCCCAGTATGCAAGAGGAGAAATGAAAACCTAACAGAGACGAGGAACCCCAAATGCAGCCACTGAAAACCCAACAGAGATGAGGAACCCCAAATGCAACCACTGAAAACCCAACAGAGATGAGGAACCCCAGATGAGAGTCATTCCCAGAAAGGAGAACCAAAGCAAGACGGGGAGTCATGCGGCGGCCACGGTGCAGGAAAGGTGAGCCAGGCATGAGCTCCTGGGGAGCCTGCTCCGTGGGAAAAGCAATTCACTCCTGAGATGGTGACAGAGGAGTCAGGGATTCTCTTAGAAAGCAGTGCAGTCCAAAAAGCACATCAGATGAGAGGAGAAACACTGGTTGCAGCCCTGTGAGTTCTGTTGAGCAGCACTTTCAGGGACAACAGAAAGGGCAGAGCATATGCTTCTAGCAGAGGTGAAACGACAGAAGGAAATTCTCGGAAGTGAAGATTCAAATCTGGATCAGAGGGTTCAGCGGAGTGAGTAGGATCAGAGGGTTCAGCGGAGTGAGTAGGATCAGAGGGTTCAGCGGAGTGAGTAGGAAAGAAACCCCAACAAACTAGCCACATGCCTAGGCTTAATCTGCTGAGATTTCTGAATTTTAAGGAAAACAAATTTAATGCTACCATACAGAAAACAAGAAGGGGGTATTTTCTAGAAAGGAAAGAAACTCAAACTGGCTCTGTGACAAAGGGTGACAATGGAGGGGTGACATGGAAGTCTTGACGTGTCCGTGGGGGAAGGATGGAGCCCAGACACATGCAGTTCTCAGTCTACCTGGCGCACAGACAAGGGCCAGGTAAAGTCAAGATCCAGAGCCCCACCCACACAGGCCTCTTCTCCAAAATGAAACAAAACCAACCAACCGAGAAATCACCCTATCACCCCAACGAAGGATGCATTCCAGCAAAGTGAAAAAATAAATCTGAATGTGGAATTAAGGGCAGGGACACTGGCTACAGAAAACTGGTTAGAAGAGAAACCAGGAGCCCTTACATTTTTGCCTAAACAATTGTTGATCATGTGGCTGTGTGACTTATTAAGAAAGGCTTTTAAAGAAAAAGCACAATATTGAATGAGTTTCTAAAACTCAAGATGATGTCATCAGAATCTAGGAAGATGAGGATGGGAAGAGTGTGGAATAAAAGTGAGCCCAAGATTTTAGCTTTTCCTAAGTTTGGATCTTTACAAATATTAATTAATTCCTGATGCCAACATTTTTTCAAAGTGATTTAAATATATTTGTTTTAAAAATTTGAGGTAACCACTGGTTAGAAGTAAGATTCAGAACTTGAAAATCACCAGTGGGAAGAAAGGGGAAAGACAATTTAATCAGTACAGCAAAACTAAAGAGGAGAAACAAAACAAAAAGTAAAATGCAAAGAAAAATTATAAGATGAAAAAAACGAGTTTGTACTTGGAGCGAAGTTTAGTGGCTGTTCTCTGGTTTACTCCTTCCTCCTAGAAAGCAGGGCAAGGAGGAAACGACATTACTGACACTTCTTTCCCACAACCCCGATGCCTGCTCTCACCTGGAGAATACACACACACACACACACACACTGTCTCTCTCACTTTCACAGTGACATTTCTTCTCACTCCAGCCAGGGCCTCATTAAACTAGCTTCCCTTGCTCTTCCTGCCCATGGTGTTGGATGGTCTCAGGTGGACAGCAGCTCTGTTGGTGCCCGCCTCGTTCCCACCACACACCTGGGCCTGTGGCCAGCCCCCTCAAATCCCTGTGCTGTCCTCACAGAGATGCCTGAATGCAAGCTGTTCACGAGAACCCTACCCTCACCACACAGCCTTGTTTGTTAACGTTCGTGCCAATGTTCAACATGAAAACCAGCAGGATAGGAGAGGGTTCAACGACTCCAGAGCAGGCTGTCTGTCAACAAGGGCCCCAGAGCCATTCCATGGGGCATTTTCCCACTCTTTCTTCTTGGGTTCTCATAGTGAGCCTTGGACAACAAATTGGGCCAGTCGAGGAGCTCACACTCAGGGGATCGATGGATGTAAATTAGAAGCTGGAATTGTCCTGAAACTTGCAAGTGCTGGATGTGAAACTTGTTTGAAAGAAGATCTGAGAAAGCCTGAGAGACCTCTGTTTCCTTGGTGCCAAGCAAGGGTACCAAATGTGCATGCCCGCAAAGGCAAATACCTCACAGCTTGGCACCAAGAAGCTTTTTTTTTTGAGACAGAGTCTCGCTCTCTTGTCCAGGCTGGAGTCAGTGGCGTGATCTTGGCTCACTGCAACCTCCACCTCCTGGGTTCAAGTAATTCTCCTGCCTCAGCCTCCTGAGTAGCTAGGATTACAGGCACCAGCCACCAAGCCCAGCTAATTTTGTATTTTTCTTAGTAGAGATGGGGTTTCTCCATGTTGTTCAGGCTGGTCTTGAACTCCTGACCTCAGGTGATCTACCCGCCTTGGCCTCCCAAAGTGCTGGGATTACAGGTGTGAGCCATCACGCCTGGCCCTGAAGCTTTCTTAAAGTAAAACTAGTGTTCACGGTGAAATGAAAATCAAATTCTTCTCATTTTAATCCTGACAGTATTATTTTTTTAAAAGAAAGAAGCACCCTATCCCTACATTTTGACTTTGATTTGCTCCAGGTCTCAGGTAATCTTGTTTTAGTGATTCTTTGTATTCATTTATGTCCATTTCTGTTCCTCCCTAAAGACACTACAATTCACTAGGCACTGTCATACCTGGTTCTCTTTTTAACTCAGGAATGGCCTTTATAATCAAATGTGAGTGACAAGTATAACAAACACGTTGTGAGCTGTGATATACACAGGAGATGCACAGCAAGGGCGCCAATGTCCTGGTAGCTCCTCTGTCCAGGTCACTGGTTAAATGTAAGACTTTCCTTTTAATAAAGTTTTGAGGGCTTAGCTTTGAAAAGAATGTGACCTCCCAAATCCATTAAGACATCAGCATTGGCCCCTCCAGATTTTTGTTTGGTTCCTTCTGTCTCTGGCCACACCCACAGCATTATTTGCTTTCAACTTCAATTCTGAAGCACAAGCATCAGCCCTCCCTTCCTGCTGGATCCTCTGGCTCACCTAATTTCCTGCTACACTGTCCTGTTGACTTACAGGATTCCTGGTCTAAAGGTATCTTCTCCAAAGCTACTTACTTTGCTGATTTGAACTCTCTTCAGGGAAACAACAACAAAAACCCATTTCTAAAATAAAGCATTTACCAAAAATAAGATATTTCAAACTGTTTGCATTTGGAAACAAACTTCGGTGCTAGGGTGACATTGTTTATTGGCCCAGCATTTGAGTAATGTTCTGCCTCCTGGAGCTAGAGTGGTGTCCTTTCATTTTCATAGGACAGTGGCACATTTGTCCAGAAGGATTGCAAGGGGCGCCTGGTCTATCCCTGCCACTGGGCGTATGAAGAACCTGAGACAGAAGCCGCCAAGGAGGCAGAGCAGACCAGAGGCAGCCTCACGGCTCCAACCCAGGCTCTCTGCTGCGGCTGAATCAGCTTGGCATAGCCCCTGCAGTGGGGACCAGGGAGAGGCTTGGTTATATGTTTTAGGCTATTAAGATTAGAGATGATATTGGGGAGGAAAGGACAAACAGCAGCTTCTTTTATTTTGTTACATACTTTATAGATGCATCAGTAACTTTGAAGTCTATCTTACAGACACTATTTTTCAAAGATTTTTTTCTAACAGATATAGATGCTTTTCACATAAGTGAAATATGATACAAATACTTTGACTTTTATAAATAAGCTCTACTTTCAATATCTTAGAAAATTTCTTTAGCAAAATGATCCTGTCTTTGCAGACTTTAGTTATGGATGAGATATTGCTTACTCAGCACTATTCAACAAGGCCCTAATTAACAATTATTTATGAGCATCACCTATGTGTCCCATATTCCACATGCAATGTTTTAAGTATCTATGAATATAAAAGATGAGTGACAGCTAAAATTAAAGCACTCTTCCCTCAAGTATAGAAGATAGAGAACAAAAAGGGAATATTATTTTCTGAATCATGAGAAATTCATACACCAATATACAACAAAATACTTCAAAAGACATTGATGCTACAATTCACCTTACTTACCACCAAGTTTTATCCACCTATTTTGTTTTTCTTAAAACACAATGGTTAAGTTAGGGAGCCATACAATTTAATTCAAGACAACTGTTTTTCCCCATCCCTGCCTCCTTCATGTGCTCTGACAGACATGCTTTCAAATAAAATTCTACATTGCTTTTTCTCAAATTAAAGGCGTGCTAGTAGCCAAGCACTAGAACAAGGCAGCACACACATACATACATACACAACAAAATAAACGTGTTTCAGGTTAGGATTATGGTTTTAGTTTTGAGCTTTAAAAAAGGAAGTAATTATATGTTTAAAAAGATAAAAATACCTTAACTGTGTCCTTTTAAATAAAGGTGAGCTTAGAAGTTAGGACCTTTGAATTCAAAAGCTCCTGTTCACTTTACTGTTAGCCACTGAAATTCTAAAAAAAGAAAAAAAAAAAACCAGCAATGAAGGGAATCGAGGGTAAGTGCAGACATCAGGGAGACAGGCTTTGCCTGCCATTGGTACCCCCGGTTACACTTGTCACCACCTTTCAGAGCCAGCGGGGCCTCTCCAGGGAGCCCAGGGCAGGCTCCATGCAGCTCATCACTGTGGATACCCAGGTGGCTCCAAGAGAGGGCAAATGTCCAGGAGACCTGGCTCAAGGCTAGTCTGGGAAAGCCAATGCTGACATAGTTTTCGGTGTCTGTGAGTTTCTGCTGACAAGATAGGAATGAATACACTGCCTGAGTGAAAGAAAAATATACAGGTACCAAGTCCTGCCATAATTTCATTCTTTTTCTCCTTCCTTCCTTTGCTTCCTTCCCGCCTTTCTTTCTTCCTTTTCTCTCTCTCTCCCCACCTCTCTCCCTTTCTTTCTCTTTCTCTCTCTCCCCTCCCTCCCTTCCTCTCCCTCCTTTCCTTCCTTTTTCTTTCATAGGGTCTCACTCTGTTGCCCAGGCTACAGTGCAGTGGTGTAATCTTCTTGACTTCTTGGCCTCGGGTGATCCTCCCACCTCAACCTCCCAAGTAGTTGGAACCATAGGTGTGCTCCACCTCATCTGGCTAATTTTTTTGTAGAGATGGGGTTTCACCATGTTTCCTAGGCTAGTCTTGAACTTCTGGGCTCAAGCAATCTACTAGCCTTGGCTTCCCAAAGTGTTGAGATGACAGGTGTGAGCCCATCAATTCTTCTATGAAAGACTAGGTTTGTCATCGGTAAAAGAGATTAATTTACAGAGGGACTTACTTAAAAGGCCCTATGGACAAGGCCCAGAGAGATCCAGAAACATCACCATGGGTCCCTTTAGGAGAACTCTGATGTTTCTCTGATAGCTACGAGTAGCTCAGGTGGTGTCTTTCTCATTCATGAGGATTAAAACATTGCAAAATCAAGACAGAGCTTCAATGGGCACATTCTAGAGATACTTGCCACTGAGCAAAGGCTTGTTGAGGGTGTAGAGAGGTGGCAGGTCCTCTATGTTGGAGATCCGCTGGTACATGGCCCTGGAAAGGTGGTCCCCGTGATAGAGGCTGCCCAGGATGATGCTCGAGAAGTAAATGGGCTCCACGAAAATGCTGAGCAGGGATCCCTGGATGCCCACCACGTTCCAGCTGGAGGGAAAAGAAAGCACACTCGTGAGGGAGCTCAGACTCAGTGCTGACGCCGCCCAGCCCAGCCTGCTGGTTACAGGGATGCATGGCAATTCTGCAGGACCCCAGCCAACCAAAAGAGGAGCGCAACAAAAAGTCATGACTGATTCAGCAGCTTAAGATCATAAACACAAAAATCAATTTAAAAGTTATTTTACACTGATTTTTTTACCATTACGTTTTCCCATAATCAACGAGCCACATGTTTCTTGTGAGAAATCTGTGGGAAATACCAGAAAGGAAGTTATGTCTTTATTTTATTATAGCAGTTTATTTTATTATAACCTCCTTATCTGAGGTTTCAGTTTCAGAGGTTTTAGTTACCCACCGTCAACCATGATCTCAAGATATTAAATGAAAAATTATGGAAATAAACACTTCCAGGCTTTCAGTTGTAAGCCGTTCTGAGGAGTGTGATGAAATCTTGTGCTGTCCAGCTTGGGATGAGAACCAACCATGCTGCAGATACTACTGGGCCATGAGCAGCCGTTTTGGTGCTGAGATTGATAATCACCGCATCACAGGCCTCGAGTTCAAGTCCACTCTAATTTTATTATTAGTGACTGCTGTTAATCTCTTACTGTGTCTAATTATAAATTAAAATTTATCATAGGTATGTACTTATAGGAAAAATACCAGCACATACAGGGTTCAGTACTGTCTACAGTTTCAGGAGTCTACTGGGAGTCTTGAGATACATCTCCTACAGATAAGCGGGGACCACTATACTTCTTATAAAAATGACAGCTCTTAAAGGAGCCCTTGAGAACATTAAACTGCATATTTCCTGTTCCTCTGCAAGGGACAATGGCATTGAATGCACAAGGAGATCGGGTGTGGGGATTACAGGGGCTGCATATGTGTGGCTGACCTGCATGA
>PVKP010048917.1:0-14211 GCA_004027715.1 Plecturocebus donacophilus | reverse complement strand
GTAGCATTCAGCAGTGAAAACATAGGGTCCCAGGTTTTTCTTTACTGGGAAAATTTTTATTACAGCTTTGATCTCATTACTTGTCTAAAAAAAAAAAAGAATATTGGTTATTCAAATCCATAAACATAAACTATTTTTTCTATTTTTGTTGTCCTCCTCAATTTCTTTTATCAGTGTTTGGTTTTTATTATAGAGATCTTTCACTTTGGTTAAGTTAATTCTTAGGTATTAAATTTTATTTGTGAATATTTTAAGTGGGATTACTTTTTTATTTCTTTTTCATAATGCTCATTGTTGGCATATGGAAATGGTACTGATTTTTGTATGTTGATTTTGTATCCTGCAACTTTACCTAGTTTGTTTATCAGCTCTAGTAGTTTCCCTGTGGAGTCTTTAGGTTTTTCCAAACATAAGATCATATCGTCGGCAAATATGAATAATTTGACTTCTTCATTCCTTCCTACCTCTTCCTTCCAATCTGGATGCCATTTATATGTTTATCTTGTCTGATTGCTCTAGCTAGTACTTGCAGTGCTCTGTTGAATAACAGTGCTGGTAGTGGTTACCCTTGTCATGTTCCAGATCTTAGAGAAAAGGCTTTCAGTTTTTTTTTCATTAAGTATGATGTTAACTTTGAGTTTGTCATATATGGCTTTTATGAGGTTGAGATATGTTCCTTATATACAGTTTTTTGAGGATTTTTATCATGAAGACATGTTGAATTTTATCAAATGCTATTGTGGCATCAATTGTAATGATCACTTAGTTTTTAATTCTTCATTCTGTTACTGTTGTGTATCACATTGATTGATTTACATCTGTTGAACTATCTCTGCATCCCAGGAATAATTCCCACTTGGCCATGATGATTAATCATTCTAATGTATAGTATTTCAGGTGATTGTTTATTGCTCATTAATTTCCTTTTCTTTCTGACTGAAGTACTCCCTTTAGCATTTCTTGTAGGATACGTCTAGTGTTTATGACATCACTCAGCTTTTGTTTGTGTGGGAACTTCTTCTCCTTCATGTTTGAAGAATATTTTCAATGGACATACTATTCTAGGGTGAAAGTTTTTTTCCTTCAGCACTTTAAATATGTGATGGCACTCTCTCCTGGCCTGTAAGGTTTCCACTGAAAAGTCTCGTGCCAGATGAATTGGAGCTTCAGTGTATGTTATTTTTTTCTTTTCTTTTGCTACTTTTAGGATTCTTTCTTTATCCTTGACCTTTGGGAGTCTGATTATTAAATACCTTGAGGTAATCTTCTTTGGGTTAAATCTCCTTTGTGTTCTATAACCTTGTACTTGAATATTGATATTTTTCTCTGGGATTGGAAAGTCCTCTATTATCCCTTTGAATGACATTTCTACCCCTTTTCCTTTACCCCTTCTTTAAGGCCAATAACTCTTAGATTTGCCCTTTTGCAGCTATTTTCTAGATCTATTCTTTTTTCTTTTGACTCCACTGACTGTGTATTTTCAAATAGCATGTCTTCAAGCTCACTCATTCTTTCTTCTGCTTGATCTATTCTTTTATTGAAGGACTCTGATGCATTCTTCAGTATGCCAATTGCATTTTTCAGCTCCAGAATTTCTGCTTGATTCTTTTAAATGATTTCAATCTCTGTTAAATTTATCTGATAGAATATCAAATTTCTTCTCTATATTCTCTTGAATTTCTTTGAGTTTCTTCAACACAGCTATTTTGAATTCTCTGTCTGAAAGGTCACATATCTCTGTTTTTCCAGGACTGGTCACTGGTACCTTATTTAGTTCATTTGGTATGCTCATGTTTTTCTGGATGGTGTTCACGCTAATAGATGTTCTCTGGTGTTTGGACATTGAAGAGTTAGGTATTTATTTTAGTCTTTACCATCTTGGCTTATTTGTGGCTATCCTTCTTGAGAAAGTTCTTCAGGTATTTGGAAGGGTTTGAGTGTGGTGATCTAAGCTGATTCTGCTTTAGGGGCTCCCTAGGCCCAGTAACACTGTGGTTCTTGCAGATTCATAGAGATACTGCCTAAATGGTCTTAGATGAGATCTGGAATTCTCTGAATTACCAGACAGACACTCTTGTTCTCTTGTCTTTCTTTCTTTTCTTTTTTTTTTTATTAAGAACAGAAGTTTATTTGGCTCATGGTTCTGGTAGCTGGGAAGTCCAAGAGCATGACTCTGGCATCTGGTAAGGGTCATCCGATGGTGGAAGGCAGAATTGAGTGGAGACAGGGAGAGGAAATCGGCCCAGCTCATTCTTTCTGTCAGGAAACCATGCTCTGGAAAACTAATCCACTACCAAGATAATGGCATTAATTCATTTGTGAGGGCAGAGCTCTCATGACCTAATGGTCTCTTAAAGGTCTCACCTTTTAATAACATTACAATGGCAATTACATTTCAACATGAGTTTTAGAAGGGACATTCAAACCATGGTACCTCTTACACTGCTGGAGGAATATTCCCCAGAGCCACTTTGGAAAGTAATTTGGCAACATCTTGTAGGGACAAACCTGTATGTATACTCTAGAGATTAAACTTGCACGTGAGCACAAAGATACTTTTGCAAGAATATTTGTTGTATCATTATTTTTGAGAGCACCTAAGTGTCCACAAACAGGAGAATGGGTAAATTAATTGAGGCATAAAATGCTACATGGCAGTTAAAAATTAATGAACCAGAACTGTAGGTATGAACACATGTATAAACATAAAAGCTCAAAAAGTTTTTTTTGAAACAAGAAAAAAGGCAAATCAAGAAATATTACATTCAGTATATGAAGTTTAAAACCATGCAAATGTTCCCCACACAAAGAAAAAGATACATAGATGGATATCCCAGTTACCCTGATTTGATCGTTACATATTGCGTACATATACCAAAATATTCTGTACACCTCAAAATATGTACAACTATGCTCTTGCCTTACTTTCTTCCAAACATACAGTGTCTCTTTCTCTGTTCAGAGTCACCTGAAGCTCAGCATGGAGTGACACAAGTTCCCCTGTGGTCACTACCATGAATACTGTACTGGGCCAGACCTAAAGCCTATACAGCACTGGGTCTTACCTAAGGCCTTCTGTAACCACTCCCTGGCTGCTGCCTATGCTCAAGGCCCTGAGGCTCTATCATCCGCAGGGGTTAAAGTCAGTCAGGCCCATGTCCTTCCCTTAAGGGCAGTGAGGTCCCCCGGGTCCTAGGTGGGTCCGGAAGTGCTGTCCAGGAGTCAGGGACTTGATTGAAAAACCTAGAATTCTACCTGGTGTTTTATTGTAGTGCAGCTGAGCTGTCACTCACCATATAAAAGGCAGTCCTTCTCATTTTTCCCTCCTCTTTCCAAAGGCAGAGGAGGCTCACCCTATAGCTACCAACCACCCTTGGCCATAAGGAGTACTGCCAGACTACCATCAATGTTCCCTTTAGGCCCAGGGTTTCTTAAGTTAGCCTGTGGTGAATGCTGCCTGGCCTGGGACTTACCCTGAAGGGCAGTGGGCTTTTCTCTAGCCCTGGACAGGTCTAGAAATGCCATCCAAGAGTCAAGTCCTGGAATCAGAGACCTCAGGAGCGTGCTTGGTTCTTTACTCCCCTGTCATTGTGTTGGTGCCTAAGGTGCAAGACAAATTCCCCTTTATTTTTTCCTATGCTTTTCTCAAGCAGAAGGAGTTTTACCCTTTAACCATCATAGCTGGTAAAGTGCTGTGTCTCACCTGAAGCCTGCAAGTCTCGGATGCTCACCTACGACACTTGATGTAGTTACCTGGGTATTGCTTCTGGTTATTCAGGGCCCACAGGCTCTTCAGGTAGCAGGTGATGAGTGTTGCTAGAACTAGGTCCTTTCCTTCAAGGCAGCAGGCTCTCTTCTGGCTTGGAGTCTGGCCTAGAAATGTCATCTGGGAGCTAGGGCCTGGAATGGGGACCTCATGACTCTGATTGGTGCCCTCTCCTGCTCTGGCTGAGCTGCTATCCAAAATGCAAGACAAAGTCCTCCCCACTCTGCCCTCTCCTCTCCTCAAGTGGAAAGAAGGTGTCTATTTTGGAGTTGCAAACTGTACAGCCTGGGGCAAGGGGAGGACTGATGCCAGCACCCCCTAGGCCACCTACTCTGGGCCCACCCAGCTGATGTCTCCGTATGTCATATACCCTCCCAGTTTACTGTTTCTGGGCCTAGTTTACCCCTAGGACTTGCCCAAGAGTTGCAGTCCTTATGGCCTAGACTGCCTTTCAAGTTTACTTAGAGACCAAGAGCACTCTGGCTTTTGGTGGGATGAAGTTTGCGGGCACTCAAGTTCTGATGGCTGGGATTGGCAATTCCTCTGTGGCTAGGGCCGATTTAAATGCTCCCTCTGAGGCTGGGTGCCAGCTGATTTGGGTCCAGTATTGCATTTTTCTTCTCTCTCTCCCCTTCCTTCCTTCCTTCTTTCCTTCCTTCTCCCCGCTCTCTCTCTCTCTCTCTCTCTCTCTCTCTCTCTCTCTCTGATGGAGTCTCACTCTGTTGCCCAGGCTAATCTCAGCTCACTGCAACCTCTGCCTCCTGGGTTCAAGTGATTCTCCTGCCTCAGCCTCCCAAGTAGCTGGGATTACAGGCCCCTGCCACGATGCCCAGCTAATTTTTGTATTTTTAGTAGAGATGTGGTTTCTGCATGTTGGTCAGGCTGGTCTTGAACCCCTGTTGGTCTAGTATTCCTAACTTCTAACAGAATAGTCCTGATCATTGCCTCATAATTGCTGTGTTCCCTACCCCTCAGTGCCCAGAGATGCTCTCTCTGCACCACACAGCTACTGCCAGGAGTTTGGAGAGGGGATTCAGGACTGTTTCTTCTATCTCTTCCATGCCTCTTTCAGCAATACAAAGTTAAACCTGGTGCTGTGTGTGCTCACCTGATATTTGGTTCTAACGCAGGTGTTTCTCTGTGTAGATAGTTGTTAACTTGATGCTCTTGCAGTGGAAGGTGCGGTGGAGTTTTCTGTTCGGCCATCTTGCCCTGCCTTCCACTTCTTTGTTTTTGCCAATTCTTTAATATTTTCTTCATAGACAATCATGTCATCTGTGAACAAAGACAGTTTTCTTTCTTCCTTCCCTGAATTATGTTTTCTTTTTTATTTTACTGTGTTAGCTGGGATTCGCTGTACAATGGTAAAAACAAAGTGATGAGAGAGAGTACACCCTTGCCTCTTCCCAATCTTAATGGGGAAGCTTCCAGTTTCTTATCATTGAATATGTTACTAGCTACAGTTTGTGTGTATGTGTAAATATTTTTTATCAAGATGGGAACGTTCATCTCTCCTCCTAGTTTACTGTGAATTTTTATGATTAATGGCTGTTGGATTTTGTCAAATGCTTTTTCTGCATTGGTTGATATGATCATGTGGGGTTTTTTGTAACTTCTATCTATGATGAATTGCATTAACTGATTTTCAAATATTGAAGCAGTTTTGCATACCTGAGACAAGCGTATATATTTCTGTACTTGTATTGATTGATCCTGGCATTTTTAAATACATTGTCAGATTCAATTTACTTACAATTTAGTACATTGTCGGGTTCAAAACTAACATTTTGTTGAAGACTTTTGCACCTATGTTCATGACAGATATTGGTCTATAGTTTTATTGTCTTCCAAGGCCTTTGTCTGTTTTTGTTATTAGAATAATACTGGACTCATAGAATGAGTTAGGAAATACTCTCTATGCTTCTGTCTTCTGAAAGAGATTGTAAAAAATTAGTATAATTTATTTCTTAAATGTTTGGTAAAATTTACCAATAAACTGCTCTGGAATTTGTGCTTTCCATTTTGGAAGGTTATTAATTATTGATTCAATTTTTTTAATAGATACAGGCCTACTCAAGTTGTGTATTTCTTCTTATGTGAGTTTTAAAAGATTGTTTTTTTCAGCAAATTTGTCGGTTTCATCTAGGTTAACAAATTTGTGGGCATAGAGTTGTTCATTGTATTTCTGTATTACCCTTTTTGTGTCCATGGAATGTCTAGTGATGTTTCCTTTTTCATTTCTGATTTTAGTCCTGTAGTGATGTTCTCTCTTTTATGTTTGATATTATTAATTTTTGTCCTCTCTCTCTCTTTTAGTTAGCATAGCCAGAGGCTTATCAATTTTATAGATCTTTTCAAAGAACTCACTTTTGTTTTTATTGACTTTCTTTATTAATTTTCTGTTTCCAATTTCACTGATTCCTGGTCTAATTTTTTTATTTCTTTTCTTCTATTTATTTTGAGAACTGGCTCAGCTCCTGGAAGTAAAACTCACAAAAATTTGTACACCTCCCCCCATCCCCATAACTTAATCCTCCTGGAGTTTTTAACCCTCAGACTTGTCCACACTGAGCCTCCAGAAATTTGTCTATTGCAGTTTAGGTTTTTCTGTCCTCAAACTAGTTCTTGTGGGATTTCTGCTTGTGAGTCTCTGCTTTCATAAGCCATGACTCCCTGTGTTAATCACCAGTTTATCTCTCTTATCTTGAGGACAGTGGATTGCCCTGTGTCCTCGCCTCTCTTACAAGTGCAAGAATTGTTAATTTATCAGTCTCTTCATCTATTTTTTGCCAGGGCAGAGTGGCAACATCCAAGCTCCTTAGATGCACAACTAGAAACTGACAGTCTAGTCGTATATTTTTTTAAAAATTGCTTTTCTATCTTCCCTACTTCTCAAGAATGTTTCATGTGAGTGACTGTGTGTGTGTCAGTTTTTCCTGGCACAGAATTCTGACACTGTCTGAATTCCTAATTATGGCTTATTAACCTGACCGTACTGCTATGGTTTGGACATGGTTTGTTTGACCCCGCCAAGTCTTGTGTGGCTGTTGATCCCCAGTGTTGGAGGTGGGGCTGGATGGGATGTGGCTGAGTCATGGGGGTGGATTCCTCATGAATGGCTTGTGCTGTCCTCACAGTAACGAGTGAGTTCTCACTCTTCTAGTTCCCGTAAGAGTTCTCTTGAGAGCTGGTCATTAAAAAGAGACTGTCACTTCCCCTCATCGCACTCTTGCTTCCCCTCTTGTCCTGTGATCTCCGCATGCTGACTCTCCTTTGTCTTTTGCCATGAGAGGAAGCAACGTGATGCCCTCACCTGAAGCGAATGTTGGTGCCATGCTTTTTGTGTAGCCTGCAAAACCATGAGCCAAATAAGCCTGTTTTTTAAAAAAGTAAAAATAAATTACTCAGCTTCAGGTATTCCTTAATGGTAACAAGACACATACCATGCCAAAAATTCTCTTTTTTAATTTCTTTTGTTTCTCCTATAAAGAGATTAGGTCTTAAAATCAACCAGATCTCATTAGAAACTCTTGTTCTTGTTATTGGTTTATTCCTATGATTAGAGTAGGTAACGTAATGTTTCTGGGTCTCCATTTTTTAATCTGGAAATTAAAATTAAAATGTCCACCTTTTCAAGTTTTTTTTGGATTACTTAGAATACATATCAAAACCTTGGCATACTATGTGGTATGTACTGGATGTCAGTTAATATTAGACAATAATGATAATGAGGTTAGGCCATAATTTGATGATCTCATGTTAGAAGAAATATACGTTGTACAAATTTATACTGAATTGTCAATGATTTATTTCAATGGTCATTTGTACTTTAAAAAATAGAATTTTTTTAAGCCAATTAAATCATTGGTATATTTTTAAGAATATTTAGGAGGATCTTTTTAGTGTTCTGACTAAAACTTAGTTACAACATATATGTTTCAACTACCTTTAATATAGTTATATTATATAAACAGATAAATTATAAGCATTCAATATGTATATAATGGTAAATCTGGCTCTGACTAGCTTTCTCTGTCTTCTTCCCTCAGGAACAAGTATAAAGACTCCAACAAACATATTAGAAAATTAAATGTGTAGGTATTTTAAATTCTTGGATATGGAAACTCTATAACCTCTTCCATATATTTACATCCTTGAAAACAAAAAAGTATAAGGCAAAATTATATAGTTTGTCCTCTACCCAAATGTTAAAAGATACCCTTACTCTACATTCAGTCAGGTTAATATAAATTTTAGTAACATAACCAAAATATAGCAAGGTAAAGTTTCTAAGATGCCAAGATGCTGAAAAGAAAGAGAGGGTCTATTTATAATTAATGCACAGTGAACGCATATATATTAACTAAACAAGAAAGAATGAATAACAGCATTCACACTGATATTATTTTCCTTCCTATTTCTCTCCTTCCTTCCTTTTTCCCTCTCTTACTGATTGATGCTGTTGACATTATCTATTTTTGAAACATATCACATGTTGTATATGCAGTTTACAAATTAGTAGTAGCAAAAGTGGTAATCTACTTCACATCCTACCTACCCAGGATAAAACATAGTTGATTGCCTGTATTTCAGGAGCTTCTATGTGCCCTTGTGTAATCATACTGCCACCTGTCTCCTTTTTTTCTTTGTACTGTTTCTAACTATGTACATATCCTTAATAGCATAACGGTTAATTTTGAAAAACACATGGCAAAGAAAAACCTAGTTACAAAAGAGAATGACATTATCACAGCTATTAAAGGACTGTTAAAAGAGTCCAGGAGAAAAGGTAAGCTGAACAGAGTCTCTGGATCATAGTCTGACTTAATCACCTTTGAAAGTTTCAAAGAACTTCTAGGAAAGTCAGTGTGTAAAGATATAAAAAGGTCCTAAGAAACCTGTAACTTAGCAAAATTGGGACATTGACAGACCTAGAATATGGGCCAAGTATTGAGCAGTGGTTTGTAGTTCTCCTTGAAGAGGTCCTTTACATCCTTTGTTAGTTGTATTCCTAGGTATTTTATTCTCTTTGTAGCAGTGGTGAATGGAAGTTCACTCATGTTTGGCTCTCTGTTTGTCTGTTATTGATGTATAGGAATGCTTGTGATTTCTGCAGATTGATTTTGTATCCTGAGACTTTGCTGAAGTTGCGTATCAGCTTAAGAAAGTTTTGTGCTGAGATGGTGGGGTCTTCTAAATATACGATCATATCGTCTGCAAATAAAAACAATTTGACTTCCTCTTTTCCTAATTGAATACGCTTTATTTCTTTTTCTTGCCTAATTGCTCTGGCCAGAACTTCCAATACTATATTGAATAGGAATGGTGAGAGAGGGCATCCTTCTCTAGTGCCAGTTTTCAAAGGGAATGCTTCCAGTTTTTGCCCATTCAATATGATATTGGCTGTGGGTTTGTCATTAATAGCTTTTATTATTTTGACATACATTCCATCGATACCTAGTTTATTGAAGGTTTTTAGCATAAAGGGCTGTTGAATTTTATCAAAGGCCTTCTCTGCATCTATTGAGATAATCGTGGTTTTTGTCTTTATTTCTGTTTATGTGGTAGATTATGTTTATAGACTTGTGTATGTTGAACCAGCCTTGCATCCCTGGGATGAAGCCTATTTGATCGTGATGGATAAACTTTTTGATGTGCTGTTGTATTCGGTTTGCCAGCATTTGTTTGAAGATTTTTGCATCTATGTTCATCATGGATATTGGCCTGAAGTTTTCTTTTTCAGCTGTGTCTCTGCCAGGTTTTGGGATCAGGATGATGTTGGTTTCATAAAATCAGTTAGGGAGGATTCCCTCTTTTTGTATTGTTTGGAATAATTTCAGAAGGAATGGTACCAGCTCCTCTTTGTATGTCTGTGAACCCATCTGGACCTGGACTTTTTTGTGAAACCCAAAGCTGACCAAAGGCCTGGTTTTTAGTAATATTTGCTCTCAGCTTTCCTCATACAAAGCTTTAGGAAAGGCATGCTATAGTGCAGGTTACATACCTGCAATGATTTATTCTTATGATATTAGATAGAGAAATAACAAATGACTCAGAATGGTATAGCATCATAAACACCATAAGGGGATAGATATTTGAGATGGAGTGTGTGATTAAGTTTAAACATGGATTAGGGAAAGAGCAGATTAATATAATTCTCTTACAGCTGGTAACATGACTTTTGAGAAGTCCATATCTGAGTAATGAAAAAGGAGTCTCTAGTCAATGGTGAGATAATAAGTAAAGAAAAGAGGCAGTAGGCATGTCCGGCACATTCAAGATACTTAACAATGGAAGAGAAGACAAATTCACACGTAGAAAATCAGGTGCCAAACACTGTCTGTGTAAATTCAAATGTGTTCTGACAAATAAACGTTTTATATATTGCTGACAAAAATAAAATCTGGTTTTAAATGCTCAGCAGCTGCAAACCTAATGGTTCTGCTTCAGTAATTCTCTAATCATTCTCAAGCTTTCTTTAAATCCTTTTCCCTTTAAACATTTGTATGTTTTTAAAAAGGCATGTTAATAAACGCAGCCACGTCAGAATGGCAGGAAGAAAAAGTCAGAAATTCCTACTGGCTTTACATTGCAATGTTAGTTTGCCCAGATTTTTCATGCTGCTTAATGAAGCATCAATTTGGAAGACTAATGAGAACATTTGTAATTTGGGCTTGACATTACTATGCTAAAGTTGACTACTTAATTGTCAAATTAATTTTATGATTATAACCATAGTATTGCACAATGTTTATAATATAAACATTTGGGACTTTTAACCATAAAAATGCTTAATATCTCTAACCTGTTCCAGTGTGTAAATAGCTATCAAATGTAAGAGGTCTAAGAAACATGCCAACAGCTATAAAATAAATATATACCCTTAATGTGGTGCGACAATGTGTACAGCACCATTGCCTTAGTAATATTATTTGCTGTTGGATCTCAGTTGCGTTTTACATATTTGATGTACCTGAAAACTCAGTGGTGTCTCAACAACAGCTGGCTTGGGCATGAGGTGATAGCAGTAAGATTTCATGACAGTTATGGTAAGGACGGCTTTCATGAAAGGTTGCTGCCTGAAGTTAGCAAACCCCTAATGACTTGTTAACAGTTGGAATTTACTATCCTATTATTAAAGAGGAAGAAAAAAAGCCACACACACAAAAATCCCAACAAAACAACAACAAAAACTCTCATTTGCTGAAGATTCTGTAGACAAGTCTGTATAATGATGTCAAAACAATAATGGAACCAAAGAATGTTTTTTCTTCTTTCTTCTTCCTTTTTAAGTTTAACTGAAGGCTGAATCATCACAGACAGATTTTTACCCTTTTCCTTAATCAATTTTAGCCTAATTAATTCTGTCACTAAGTCTTGTCACATTAGTTAGTCGGCTGATTGTTTCCACCGTCAAGAGGCTGTATATTAATGCATTTTCTTTTCATTTGTACCCCTTTTATTTTAGGTGACACAATGATTGTATTTTTGGAAGACAGTGTGATATTTCTATAAGCGTGTGCAATGTGTAATGCTCAAATCATGGTGATTAGCACATCCGTCACCTCAAAAGAGACACACAGGGCAACATTTATCATTCCTTTTTGTTTTGAACATTCAAGACCCTCTCTGCTAGCTTTTTGAAAATATACAACAAATTATAACTAACCATATCTACTCTCTGTTTTTGAGCACCAAAACTCATTCCTCCTATCTGGCAGTAATTTTTTATCTGTTAACCAACCTCTCCTCATTTCCCCTCCTAACTACCCTTCCTGGTCTCTAATACCCACAATTCAATTCTTTACTTCCATGAGCTCAAATTTTTTCATCTCCCATGTATGAATAAGAACATGCAATATTTATCTTTCTGTGCCTGATTTACCTCACTTATATATTCCAGGCTCATCCATGTTGTCACAAACACAGAATTTCATTCCTTTTTATGACTATATATATATATATATATTTTCCTTTTATGACTACACACACACACACACACACACACACACTCACACACACACACACAATGGTATACTATTAAACCATAAAATGATATATGTGTGTGTGTATATATTGCCTTTCCTTTGGATAAATACCCAGTAGTGGGATTTCCGTATTATATGATACTTCAATTTTTATTTTTTGAAAAACTTTCATAATATTTTACCTAACAACAGTACTAATTTACATTCCCACAAAAAGTTTGTGAATTTCTCTTTCTCTGCTTCCAAAACAGCATTCATTACTTTTTGTCTTTTGAATAATAGATGTACTAACTGGGATAAGATATCTCATTGTAGTTTTGATTTACATTTTCCTATGATTAGTAATATCAAGCAGTTTTTCACATTCCTGTTGGTTCTTTGCATGTCTTCTTCTGAGAGACATCTATTCAGTTCCTTTGTCCAGTTTTTAATTGTATTATTAGTTTGCTCACTGTTGAGTTGTTTGAGTTCTTTATATATTCTGGATACTAGTTCCTTCTCAGATGAATAGTTTGCAAGTGTTTTCTCCCATATTACAAGTTGTCTCTTTATTGCGTTGTTCCTTTTGCTGTGCAGAAGCTTTTCATTTTAATATAGTACCATGTGTCTATTTATATCTTTGTTGCTTGTGCTTTTGAAATCTTAGTCTTAAAATCTTTGCCTAGATAAACATTCTGAAGAAATTCTTGTATGTTTTTTTCTAATAGTTTTAAGTTTTTGGATCTTGCATTTAAGTCTTTAATACATTTTTATTGGATTTTTTTGGTCTAAGGTAAGAGATAGAAACACAGTTTTATTTTTCTGCATATAAATATCCAGCTTTCCAGCATCATTTATTAAAAAGACTGTCTTTTTCCCAGTGCATATTCTTGATGGCCTTTATTGAGAGTCAATTGGCTGTAAATATGTGGATTTATTTTGGGGGTTCTTTATTCTGTCCATTGGTCTATGTGTCTGTTTTTATATGAATATCATGCTGTTTTGATTATTATAACTTTGTAATATATTTTGAAGTCAGTTAGTGTCATGCATCCACCTTTGTTCTTTTTTCTAAGGATTGGTTTGGCTATCTGAGATTTTTTGTTATTCCATGTGAATTCTGGGATTGTTATTTCTATTTCTGTGAAAATTGTCATTGGTATTTTGATAGGAATAACATTGAATCTCTATAGTGTTTTGGGTAGTAAGGACATTTTAACAATATTAATTCTTCCACTCCATGAGCATCAGATCTTTCTATTTGTCTGAATCCTTTTCAATTTCTTTCATCAGTGTTCTCCAATTTTCATTATAGAGGTCTTTCATTTCCGTGGTTACATTTATTCTTAGGTATTTTTTTTTTTTTTTAGATATTGTAAATAGGATTGCTTTCTTGATTTTCTTTTTAACTAGTTTGTTTTTGGTGTATAGAATTTTGATTGATTTTGATATGTTAATTTTATATCTTGCAACTTTAATGAATGTATTTATCAGTTCTAATAGTTTCTAATGAATATGTTTATCAGGGATAATAGTTTTTTGCTGGAATTATATATATTATATATATATATATAATATATATAATTCTATAATAAAATCTGCAAAGACAATTTTATTTTCTTTTGTTCACTTTGGATACTTTTTTTTAGCTTAGAAGTATTGTAAGGTTACCATTTATAACTCTATTATACAAGACAGTGCACAAAATAATAATTCTATAAATGTTTGACTCTTTGATTAATGATTTAATGTTTTCTGGAATCCTCTTTCTTCTTTTCTTTTGTTGGCTAATTCCTATATCTCCTCCAAGACTACAAAGTTCAAGACTTTCTCTTTTCTTTTTTTTTTTTTTTTTTTTTTTTTTTAGAAAAAGAGAAAAAAGGAGAAAGAAACAGCAAAAGAAAGAAAAAAAGAAAAAGGAAGAGATTTTAGAAAAAGAGAGAAAAGGAGAAAGAAAGAAACAGCAAAAGAAAGAAAAAAGAATGAAAGAGAAAGATAGGAAGAGATTTTAGAAAAAGAGAAAAGGAGAAAGAAAGAAACAGCGAAAGAAAGAATAAAAAAAGAATGAAAGAGAGAAAGAAAGAGGAAGAGAAAGAGGGAGAGAGAATGGGATTCTTGTTTTATTGCCCAGGCTAAAATACAGTCTAAAAATGGGTATTAAAAACCTTTTATGCCAATAATTGTGTTTAACAATGGAGACAGGAAGGAATAGGGGATGAAAATAACAAATAAGCAACCAACCAATATTTTATTTAAACCTGTGAAATGCTATGCAATTTCTGGGGAGTGATTTACTTCCAGTTATGTGGTCACTTTTAAAATAGGTATAATGTGATACTGAGAAAAATGTATATTTTGTGGATTTGTGGGAGGAGAGTTCTGTATTTATTTGTTAAGTCTAGTTGTTCCAGGTCTGAGTTCAAGTCCTGGATATCCTTGTTGATTTTCTATCTCGTTGATCTGTGTAATATTGACAGT
>PVKP010048916.1:0-14214 GCA_004027715.1 Plecturocebus donacophilus | reverse complement strand
TTGTTGCATTGATCCTTTCACCACCATGTAATGTCCCTCTTTGTTTCTTATGGTCTTTGTTGTTTTAAAGTCTGTTTTATCAGAGACAAAAATTGCAGCTTCTGGTAATGCTAGCTGGCTGTTTTGCCCATTAGTTGATGTAGATTCTTCATTATGGTGATGCTCTTTACCTTTTGGTATGTTTTTGGAATGGCTGATATTGGTTGTTCCCATCTATGTGTAGCGCTTCTTTCAGAAGTTCTTGTAAAGCAGGCCTGGTGGTGATGAAATCTCTGAGTACTTGCTTGTTCGCAAAAAAATTTTATTTTTCCTTCACTTTTGAAGCTTAGTTTGGCTGGATGTGAAATTCTAGGCTGAAAGTTCTTTTCTTTAAGGATGTTGAATTTGGCCCCCACTCTCTTCTGGCCTGCAGGGTCTCCGCTGAGATATCTGCTGTGAGTCTGATGGGCTTCCCTTTGTGGGTAACCTGACCTTTCTCTCTGGTTGCCCTTAGCATTTTCTCCTTCATTTCAACCCTGGTGAATCTGATGATTATGTGCCTTGGGGTTGCTCTTCTTGAGGAATATCTTCGTGGTGTTCTCTGTATTTCCTGGACTTGAATATTGGCCTTTCTTGCTAGGTTGGGGAAGCTTACCTGGATAATATCCTGAAGAGTATTTTCCAGCTTGGATTCATTCTCTTCTTCACATTCAGGTACACCTATCAAACGTAGATTAGGTCTTTTCACATAGGCCCATATTTCTTGGAGACTTTGTTCATTCCTTTTTACCCTTTTTTCTCTAATCTTGCCTTCTTGCTTTATTTCATTGAGTTGATCTTTGACCTCTGTTATCCTTTCTTCTGCTTGGTCAATTCGGCTGTTGAAACTTGTGCATGCTTCGTGAAGTTCTCGTGTTGTTTTTCATCTCCATCAATTCACTTATATTCCTAAGTTGTCCATTCTCGTTAGCATTTTGTTAAATCTTCTTTCAATGTTCTTAGTTTCTTTGCATTGGGTTAGAACATATTCTTTTAGCTCACAGAAGTTTCTTATTATCCACCTTCTGAAGCCTGATTCTGACAGATCATCACACTCATTATCTGTCAGGTCTTGTTCCCTTGCTAATGAGGAGGTGCGATCCCCTGTAGGAGGAGAGGCATTCTGATTTCGGGTGTTCTCAGCCTTTTTGCATTGGTTTCTTCCCATTTTTGTGGATTTATCCACCTGTCGTCTTTGTAATTGCCGACTTTCAGATTGGGTCTCTGAGTGGACGTCTGGCTTGTTGGTGATGAAGTTTTTTCTGTTTCTTAGTTTTCCTTCAGTGGATGCCCCTTCCCCACAGAGCTAGGTCTTCCTGGGTTCGGCTGTGCTTGCTGTGAAACTTTCAGTCCTCAGCGCTTTCAATTGCTGTTCTCCTTGTGGGAATGGGACCAGCCGAGCCCGACTAAAAGGGCTCCCAATCCCGTACACTCCGCACTGAGAAGCACCGCATCGGGGTGCCGGCAAAACAGCTGCACCGGCCAAAAGAGTCATGCTGGTGACCCGTGTGGCTCCTCTGCCGGGAATCTTCCAGTTTGTCGGCAACAAAAATTTGTCTGAAATTGTGGTGTCCACTCGCTCTCTGTGCTTTCACTGGGAGCTACAATCCTGAGCTGCGGCTAAGCAGCCATCTTGGATCTCTCTCCCACGATGTGTGGTCTTTTATCCCTCACCCCCTTCCCAATCTTCCCCCTAAGTCCCCAAAATCCATTGTATCATTCTTATACCTTTGCATCCTCATAGCTAGCTGAGCTCCCACTTATCAGTGAGAACAAATAATATTTGGTTTCCATTCCTGAGTTACTTTACATAGAATAATGGTCTCCAACGCCATCCAGGCTGAATGCCATTATTTCATTCCTTTTTATGGCTGAGTAGTATTCCATAGTGTGTGTGTGTGTGTGTGTGTGTGTGTGTCTGTGTGTATACATGTATGTATTATATATGTGTATACATATACTGTATGTATTATATATGTATATAATTTTTGTATGTATATTTATATATATCATATATTTATGTGTGGTTTTTATATATACACATATATATATATATATATATATATATATATATATATATATATATCACATTTTCTTTATCCACTAGGTTGATGGGCATTTAGGCTGTTTCTGTATTTTTGCAGTTGTGAATTGTGCTGCAATAAATATGTGTGTGCAAGTGTCTTTTTCATGTAATGATTTCCTTTCATCTGGGGAGATACCCGGTAGTGGGACTGCTGGATCAAATGGTAGATTTATTTTTAGTTAAGGAATCTCCATACTGTTTTCCATAGTGGTTGCACTGGTTTATATTCCCACCCAGCAGTGTAAAAGTGTTCCTGTTTCACCACATCTATGCCAACCTCCATTGTTTTTTGATTTTTAAATTATGGCCATTCATGCAGGAGTAAGGTGGTATCTCATCGTGGTTTTAATTTGCATTCCCCTGATAATTAGTGGTGTTGAGCATTTTTCATGTTTCTTGGTCATTTGTATAGCTTTTAAAATTTTTTTATTATTTTATTTTTTTTTGAGATGGAGTTTTGCTCTGTTGCCCAAGCTGGAGGGCTGTGGCATGTTTTTGGTTCACTGTAACCTCCGCCTCCTGGGTTCAAGCCATTCTCCTGCCTCAGCCCCCTGCCCTGAGTAGGTGGGATGACAGGTATGCACCACTATGTTCGGCTAGTTTTTGTATTTTTAGTAGAGATGGGGTTTCACCATGTTGGCCACGGAGGTCTTGAACTCCTGACCTCAGGCGATCCATCCACCTCAGCCTCCCAAAGTGCTGGAATTACAGGTGTGAGCCATTGCACCTGGCCTGTATATCTTCTTTTGAGAATTGTCTATTCATGTCCTTAGCCCACTTTTTGATGAGATTATTATTTTTTTGCTGATTTGAGTTCCTCGTAGATTCTGGATATTAGACCTTTGTTGGATGCATAGTTTGCAAATATTTTCTCGAAGTCTATGGATTATCTGTTTACTATGTTGATTATTTCTTTTGCTGTGCAGAACTTTTTTAGTTTAATTAGGTCCCATCTATTTTTGTTTTTGTTGCATTTGCTTTTAGGTTCATGGTCGTGAACTCTTTGCCCAAGCCAATGTCTAAAAGAGTTTTTCCAATATTATCTTTCAGAATTTTTATGGTTTTATGTCTTAGATTTAAGTCTTTGATCCATCTTGAGTTGATTTTTATATAAGATGAGAATTGAGGATCCAGTTTCATTATTCTACATGTGGCTTGGCAATTATCCCAGCACGATTTGTTGAATGCAGTGTCCGTTCCCCACTTTATGTTTTTGTTTGCTTTGTCAAAGATCAGCTGGCTGTAAATATTTGGTTTTATTTCTGAGTTCTCTATTCTATTCCATTGGTCTACATGCCTATTTTATACCAGTACCATGTTGTTTTGGTAACCATAGCCTTTTAGGATAGTTTGAGTCAGGTAATGTGATGTCTCCAAATTTATTCTTTTTACTTAGTCTTGCTTTGGCTATGCCGGCTTTTTTGGTTCTATATGAATTTTAGGATTTTTTTTTTTTTTTTTTTTTTTGTCTTTTTGGTTTTTTCCTTTTTGTGGAGAACAGGGTCTCATTATATTGCCCAGGCAGGTCTTGAACTCCTGGGCTCAAGCTATCCTCCCACCTCTGCCTTCCTAAGAACTGGGATTACAGGCATGAGCCACAGTGTCTGGCAGGATTGTTTTTCTAGTTCTGTGTTGAATGACAGTATTTTGATGGGAATTGCATTGAATCTGTATATTGCTTTTGGAAGTTTGGTCATTTTCACAATATTGATTCTACCCATCCATGAGCATGGGGTATATTTTCATTTTTTTCTGGCATCAGTGTTTTCTTTTAGCAATGTTTTGTTGTTTTCCTTGTAGAGAGCTTTACCTCCTTGGTTAGGTATATTCCTAAGTATTTTATTTTGTTTTTTTAGCTGTTGTAAAAGTGATTTGAGTTCTTGATTTGATTCTCAGCTGATTTATTGTTGATTTATAGCAGTGCGACTGATTTGTGATTGATTTTGTATCTTGAAACTTTATGAGTTCATTTTTCAGATCTAGGGGCTTTTAGGATGAGTCTTACTGCATACCTAGGGTTTTCTAGGTATGTGATCACATCACTGATGGTGACAGTTTGACTTCTTCCCTACCCACACAATGCCTTTCTCTTGTCTGATGCTTTGGCTAGGACACTTTTAGTTTTCTTTAAATGTACAGTAAATTATTTTTGACTGTAGTTGTCCTGTTGTGCTCCCAAACACAGGAAAAATACTAAATCTTATTCATTTAATCTAACAATATTTGTGTACCCATTAACCATCCCCACTTTCCTACCACCACCTCTACCCTAGCCAGCCTTTGGTAACCATCACTCTATCTCCCATGAGTTCAACTGTTTCAATTTCTCTATTATGTTCTATGAGTCTATGTCCCTGTTTTTATGCAAATAATGTACAGTAGGTAGCTAGTCAGGTATGAGTGGGGCAGAAGAGAGCTTTCTCTCCCCTGGAAACACCAGGAGTGTTAGGCGACCATCAAGTGATGGCCAGGTGGTCAACTGTCTCTCTAAAGTAATAATTGGTCACAGCCAGTGCCAAGGAAAGGCAGTCGCTCCTAATAAATAGAAAACACCTGAAACTTGTGACCAGAAGCTTCATGATAAGAGCTCAGGAGTTTGGCAAGTGGGGAGAAGTAACATAAGACCCCAAAAGTATGCCAGTGTATAAAATCCCAAGTCAAAAGTTCAAGCCACACACTTGCCTTTAGTCACCTACTTGGTTCTCTTCCAAGTATACTTTCCTTCCTTTTATTCCTGTTACAATTTTTTTTTTTCTAGACAGAGTCTCATTGTAGCCCAAGATCATGCAATAACATGATCTTGGCTCGCTGCAACCTCCACCTCCCGGGTTCAAGCAATTCTCCTGCCTCAGCCTTCCAAGTAACTGGGACTACAGGTGCACACCACCATGTCTGGCTAATTTTTTTGTATGTTTTTTTTTCTTTTTAAGATGGGGTTTCACCATGATAGCCAGGCTGGTCTTGAACTCCTGACCTCAGGTGATCCACCCACCTCAGCCTCCCAAAGTGCTAGGATTACAGCGTGGGTCACTGCACCTGGTCCCTAATTTTTGTATTTTTAATAGACACAGGGTGTCACTATGTTGGCCAGGCTGGTCTCAAACTCCTGACATCAGGTGATCCACCTGCCTCAGGCTTCCAAAGTGCTGGAATTACAGGCATGAGCCAGTGTACCCAATCCTTGTTATAAAACTTCTTAATAAAACTTTCACTTTTGCTCTAAAACTTGCCTCAGTCTCTCCTTCTGCCTTATTCCCCTTAGCCAAATTCTTTCTTCTGAGGAGGCAAGAAATGAGGTTGCTGCAGACCCATATGGATTCACCACCAGTAACATTTTGGTGCTGTGTGACTCAGATATGTTCTGCTGCTAAGAGTACCATGCTCTTTTGGTTCCTATAGTTCTGCAGTATAATTTGAAGTCAGAGGTAATGTGATTTCTCCAGTTTTGTTCTTCATGCTCAAGATAGCTTTGGCTATTCTAGGTCTTTGCTGGTTCCATTTAAATTTTAGAATTATTTTTGCTATTTCTCTGAAGAATGTTATTGGTATTTTTATAGGGAATGTATTGAATCTGTAGATTGCTTTGGGTGTATGGACATTTTAATAATATTGATTCTTCCAATTAATGAACAGGAATTCCATTTTTTGGTGATCGCTTCAATTTCTTGCATCAGTGTTTTATAGTTTTTATTGTAGAGATTGTCCATGTCTTTGGTGAAGTTTATTCTTAGATATTTCATTTCATTTGTAGCTATTGTAAATTGACTTACTTTCTTGATTTTTCAGATTGTTTGTTGTTGGCATAGAAAGGCTGTTGATTTTTATATGTTGGTTTGTATCCTGCAACTTTACCAAATTTATCAGTTCCAATAGTTTTTTGCTGGAGTCTTGAGGTTTTTCCAAATATAAGATCATACGATCTACAAACAAGGATAATTTGACTTTTTCTTTGCAGTTTGGATGCCCTTTATTTCTTTCTCTTGTCTGATTGCACTAGTAGCTAGGACTTCCAGTACTATGTTGAATAAGTGTTGAAAGTGGCATCCTTGTCTTGTTCCAGATCTTGGAGGGAAGTCCTTTCCCATTCAGTATGATACTAGCTGTGGGTCTGTTGTATATGAATTTTATTGTATTGAGATATGTTCTTCTATACCCAGTTTTTTGAGGGTTTTATTTAAATAATGAAGGAATGGTCGAATTTTAACAAATCCTTTTTCAGCATCAACCGAAATGATCGTATGATTTTTGTCTTGCATTCTGTTGATATATGTATCACATTGGTTGATTTACGTATGTTAAGCCATTCTTAAGCTGAAGGAGGGAGTCTTTCTAGAAGCTGTGAGTTGTGCTTTCTGGTTTTGGGGGAGGGGTGACATAAACACTCCATTGGCTGCCCCAGCTGGTGTCTTACTAGGTCGTGTGCTCCTGAAGTGAACAGGCTCAGAGCCCAGCACACCACCAGGACTTGTCCAGGAATTGCAATCCTTGTGGCCTAGACTGCCTTTCATTTAGGACCCCAGAGCACTTTAGCCTGCAGGGACAGGGCTTGCCAGAAGTCAGGTTCCAACCAGTGGGAAGGACAGTTCATCTCTGGCTAGGTATAAATGCTTCCTCCATTGGCGTGGACTAAATTCTGCTTTGCTTTGCACTCTGATAGACTCGCACTGAGTTCCAATGCAAAGTCCCGCAATCTCTTCCCCCACTGCCAAGTACACAGATTCTGTCTGCACCGTGTGGCTGCTACTAGGGTATAGGGAAGGGGTGGTGTAGGGAAGTCAGGCAGGACTGTCTTTCCTACCTTCTCCAGTGCCTCTTTCCTCAATATACTCTTTTCAGGTACTGTCCCTCACCTGATTTTTGGTTTTCACAAAGATGTTTTGTGTGGAGAGTTGTTCAGTTTGGTGTTCTTGCAGGGGAGATGATCACTGGAGGCTTCTATTCAGCTGTCTTGCTCCACCTCTACTCAACATCTTTTCAAAAAATAATCACTAAAATAGCCTCAGAAATTCAGGTAACCTCTTTAGATTCAGTATTAAGTTTTTCCCACATGGTCCGGTATTTTATACTACATGTAATAGGACAGTCTACAAATATGAAAGTTACACAAATACAACTTCAAAAAATTTCCCTTTTTCTCTTCTAGACAGTAATTCAATTCTCAATCTTTCTGGTAAATACAGTAGAATTCAGGAATCTTTATTCCCAGTCAAAACCAAAATTCTGTCAGTTCCAATCAAATTAGAAATTCCATTTTTGGTTTCCTTTACTATACTGTTGTCCCAATTCTGCTTCCAGATTCAGAGGGAGGGAAATTGGTATTCAAATACATGCTTGGCCAAAGTTGAATCTCTTCTTTCCTGTTGTCTGGGCTGAACCCTAAGTTGGCACAATGATTCATATTCTGATCTGTTCCTATGGCACAGGTGACATTCAGAGGGTCTGGAGTGTAGCTTCACAGCATGTAAGATCCCATCAAATTGTAGCTGCTTGCTTGAGGACACCGTACCTACACATTCTGTTAACACAGAGAGCTCTGCAGCATGGCTTCCTGAAACTGGCACATCAGCTTTTTCTTCCACTTAACTTTCAAGCTGCCAACCACGGACATAACAGGTGCAAATCAGGCCACTCTCTGCCCTGTCTGAACTAGAATTGTCAGACTAGAACTAGATTCAAATGTCATTGCCAACTCTATCACCCCAAACCCCAGTTGATATGTGTTGTGAGAGAAGGGGTGGTAAGCAAAAACCTTTCCGCGTATTTTTTCCTCAAATTCTCTATTTCCAGCTCCTTCATTTCCTGAATGGGAATGGTGTGGTGTATATTCAAGCTCATTTTGGAAGAACTTTTAGTCATTGCACACCTGCTGCGACATCCTTTGAACTAATTATTGTTTTTGTTCTAAGCAGAATGTAGAGATGGCTAAGAAAGGAAATGAAGGCTGGGTGTGGTGGCTCATGCCTATAATCCCAGCACTTTGGGAGGCCAAAGTGGGTGGATTGCCTGAGCTCAGGAGTTTGAGACCAGCCTGGGCAACATGGTGAAACCCCATTTCTACAAAAAATACAAAAATCAGCTGGGTGTGGTGGTGGCGGGTGGCGGGTGCCTGTGGTTCCAGCTACCCACCCACTGCTCAGGAGGCTGAGGTGGGAAGATTGCTTGAGCCTCCGGGTAGAGGCTGCAAGTGACCCGAGACTGTGCCACTGCACTCCAGCCTAGGTGACCCTGTCTCAAAAAGCAAATCAAACAAGTGGTTTATGTCTCAAGGTTTATGCCACAAAACACTCTATGTAACTTTCTGCTAAGTCTCATCATCTAAGATAAGGAATGACTTCTGGACCTTATAATGGACAACTGAAATGGATTCCCACTTACAGCTAAGACAAGTGTAAATGGCACTTCACTTTTTCTCCCATGTAAGCAGAGTGAAACAGCTGCTTTCAGACATTGGGCAATGCAGAACTGTGACCCCCAATAAGTAAAAAAAAGTGAGACAAGTCCATGACCATGTGGAAGCACGACAGAGGGAGAAAATACCAAGCGGAACACTTGTTTAGAGATAAACTGGAGTTTGGGGAGGACAGCTAGAATGTGTGGGGCATAATACAGGAGGGAGCTACTTATGGAGCTCCTTGGGCCTTTAGCTGAGTATGAAAAGATTAGAACTATGCCTTAATGCTTCTTTCAACCTTTATAGAGAATGTACCTTGACAACTTTTGGCCACTTTTCAACTTCTCATTTCTAATTAAATTTGTTGGAGGGATGAGTACCATCAAAGTGAACTATTAGTGACTTTATACTTTTTATGGGAGTTTTCACAACATGCAAAGGTAAAGAAAAAGCATAATCCATTGATGGGTTCAGTATGACTAGCTATAGCTGTACAGCAGAAATGAGGGTAGGGCCGGAGTGAGGGGGTAAGGGGAGTTTGGCTCTATCCTGAAGGCAGTAAGAACGATTGGTTTAAGTCAGGAGAGGGTATGATGCTAGATTTGTTTGGGAATGTTTACTCTAGCTGTATTATGGAGATCACACACGCAGGCCTGTAGGCAGGATCAGTTAAGAAGTTGCTATGGCACTGTATGTACAAACTAAGCCTGATTAAAAGAAACAACTAGTCTATAAAAGTTTACTGAAAGATGTTTTGCCTGGGTGTGGTGGCTCACGCCTGAGATCCCAGCACTTTGGAAGGCTGAGGCAGGCACATCACAAGGTCAAGAGTTCAGGACAGCCTAGCCCATGTGGTGAAACCCCATCTCTCAAAACAATACAAAAAAAAATTAGCTGGACGTGCTGGTGGGCACCTGTAATCCCAGCTACTTGGGAGGCTGAGGCAGGAGATTCGCTTGAACCCAGGAGACAGATGTTGCAGCGATCCAACATTGCACCACTGCACTCCAGCCTTGGTAAGAGGGAGAGACTATCTCCAAAAAAAAAAAAAAAAAAAAAAGGCCTGCGCCGACTAGAGGTGGTAAACATAAATGGCTTAAGCAATTAAGCAGTGAAGCTCCTGTGACGGAACAGAAAACACAGTACAGGACATAGGGTAGGTTGACAGGTAGTTCAGTTTGGGAAGCACTGAGATTTTCTTCTTCTGTGAGATATTTAAAACCAAAGATGCATGTTCAGTATGCAGTTGTTTACATAGCTCAGAAACGAAATCTCAATTGGAGATACTTGTGAAGTCTTTGATAGGTGCCATCAGCCTAACAATAATTGCTGAAGGTGATCTAAAACATGTATGCAGGATAAAGGACTTTGAAAAGGAAACCAACACAAAAAATTTAACTTGCCCAAGATCACCCACGTGGCAGATAGCAGAATTCACACACAAACTCATCTAATCCAATACCTTTGTCCTCTCCACTGTCTTGCACAAACGAGAAATCTGAAAATTCACTGGAAACTGTAAAGTGTTATAAATGTATAAACATCTCTATTAAAACAAAGTAGCTTAATAAATACTTTCTGCAACATAAGGTAGGTAAATGTGTCACCTGCTCCTAAACTCTAAATTGTGTACATCAGTGAAGCTTCACTTACCTTTAATTCAAGAGTTCTATGGATGGATTATATTGTCTTCGTCATAGTGGAAACTGACTGAGAAAAGAAAACGCTGGCCGTGGGAGGAAGCCAAAAATGTTCAGCCCTAGGTCAAGTTTTATTCAGGAGCATAGGTTTATGTGGCTTATGCACTTGCCAGTATTTACTTCAAAAGGCAACTATCCAGTTGGCAACTATCCAATGCCAAGGTGATTTATTCTATTACAAGTAGTATCACTTAGTAGACTTTTGAAACAGGGTACATCTCTGACATTTAAAATGAACAGATGTAACTGGCATTGTAAAATTATTCTAATATGTAAGGTCAACAAACAAACTACATGGCAAGTATTTGGTGTAGTACTTTATTTTCTATTGTATTAAACGAAAGCCAGGAAAATACCAAGTTATTTTTAAAGGCAAATCTTTACTCCTTAAAGAAAAAATACAAACTGTGGTACTTTTAAGATAGATCGTTATATTTTACATAATATAAACAAAATCACTAATGCATCTGTATGTTTGGTTTCCTTAAACTACAATGAACCACAGAATGGGTGGAAAAATGCATTTACTTTTTGGTGGCAAATAAACATAATGGAAAAAACACGTTAACACATAGCATGCCTTTTTTTTTTTTTTCTTACTGTCTACACACAGGAACGGACATAACCAAGCCTTAATAGCCACCACCTCCTCTTCCCGGTCCAAAGTAGCCGGTTCCATAAGCCCCCCTACCACCACCTCGCTGGAATCCCCCAGATCCTCTGAAGCCTCCAATAGGCCCTCTGTAGTCTCCTCCAGAGTTGCCTCTATAGCCACCTCGGGAAACTCCTCTAAAGCCTCCACCAACACCGCCACCATATCCTGCCCGAAAGGAGTTGGCGCTGCCACCATAGCCTCCGGTACCATAGCCTCCGGTACCATAGCCTCCACTGCTATAGCCACTGCCATAGCCTCCACCACCGTAACTAGAACCTCCCCTTCTATATCCGCTTCCATTGTCATAGCGGGCCATCTTGGGAGGACGTGGACCATCTCCATACCTAGAAAAAGCACAAAACCATCACTTTAGTAAAGTGTAATTTCTCAACCACGCACCAAATGTCATACTTGAAATTTTAGCACATAAAGGGAATGAAGCCAAATGCACAAATAGAAATTGAAATAAAATTGATCTGCTATTCTAAAATAGTCATCAATTCTATTGATCTGTTTTTTTTTAACATTTCCTTCTGGTTCAATCTCAAAGGTTTTGAATTTTGGCAGTATGTCATTACAAGTTTAGGATAGTCCTCTTTTACTCAGCTAAACAACATAATGTTCCAAGAAGGCAAGCATTAGTAGGAGAGGGTTCCTGCAGCTGCCAATAAACTGTTTGGTCTTTATCACCAAATGTTTTCCTGCATTAATTCTGAAGCATGATTTTGAAAAATGTCCTTGGCAATTATCTGTTTCCTGTGACAAATAAGGAAAATGAAGGCTAATGAAAAATAGCAGAAATCAAGATGGACCATCAACACTCCAATTAAACATATTTCCAATCTGCTTATTACTCCTGTGCAGCTTTTCTTCGAGACCAACACTACCAATTCAGCAGTTAAGTGAGAAACATGGCTGTATAGCCAGGTGCAGTGGTTCGCGTCTGTAATCCTAGCACTTTGGCAGGCCAAGGTGGGTAGATTACCTGAGGCCAGAAGTTCAAGAGTAGCCTGGGCAACATGGTGAAACCCTGTCTCTACTAAAAATACAAAAATTAGATGAGTGTGGTGGTGTGCGCCTGTAATCCCAACTACTCAAGGGGCTGAGGCAGAAGGGTTGTTTGAACTTGGGAGGCAGATGTTGCAGTGAGCCAAGATGACGCAACTGCACTCCAGTCTGGGCCACAGATCAAGACTGCCTCTCAAAAAAGAAATACGGCTGGTATCTGTCTGTCTTCCTTCTTTCATTGCACTATTCCATTTTAGTCCATCACCAATTCCTACTGCTTCTACCACAAATCTGTCTAATCCAGTCACATCTCCCCACTGTAATTCAGGCCACCATCATATTTATACACCCCAAACTCTCTACATATATCCCATTCTTTCTAGTTTCTGGACTTTTATCCTTCATAGAAACAGATTATATATACAAAGGCTCCTTGCTCACCAGCTGTCCTACCAAAAATAGTATCTCTCTCTCTTTTTTTTTTTTTGGAGACAGAGTCACTATTGCCCAGGCTGGAGTGCAGCAGCTCAATCTCGGCTCACTGCAACCTCTGCCTTCCAGATTCAAGCAATTCTCCTGCCTCAGCCTCCTACTGAGTAGCTGGGATTATAGGCGCACGCCACCAAGCCTGGCTGCTGTTTCTATTTTTGATAGAGACGGGTTTCACCATGTTGGTCAGGCTGGTCTCAAACTCCTGACTTCATGATCCACCCACCTAAGCCTCCCAAAGTGCTGGGATTACAGGCATGAGCCACCACACCTGGCCAATAATCTCTCTTCTCAACACCCCTGAGTACTTCATTTGCATCTGCCTATGATACTGAGAAGGGCCACAGGATAGCATAATAAGAGCACTGTTACAGGAGCCATGTTATCTGGGTTTGAAACTGGTTCTATCAGTTATTAGCTGTATGACATTGGGTCTTAACTCATGTGCCCCGTTTCCTTATTAAAGAGGATGAGGATAACAATCTACCTATCTCATAGATAGATCAAATCCAATAAATCATTTTTGATGAGGAATTAGAGAACATTTTTGGATAACCTGAAGAATTTTAATACATTAGTATATTATAGCATTACTAAAACACTTTAACGTGTTGGGGTGTGACTGTGGTATTGTGGCCACGTTCTTAAAAGATGAAGTGATAATGCCTGCTACTTCACCGCAAATGATTAACCAAATGTACAAAATGCTGAAAATTAGTGAACCTAAATAAAGACTATATGGCTATACATTGTATCACTCTTCTGCCTTTTTGGTAGGTATTAAGAATTTGTAAATTAAAACTTGTGGGCAAAGAAACATTTAAAAAACCTAAAGCAAATAAAAATTTTAAGAATTAAGATAAATTTCTTTAATATCCATGCTCTAGTTGTTTAAACAAAAACACATACACATTTGATGAAAGCAATTTAACATCTCATAAATAATTTTTCTTTAGTGATGCCAAAACAGTACCATGGAAAGAGGACTATGTGGGCTGTGTCACTGCCCTGTCATGTCACCCACTCTGGACTATATATGCACTTGTAACATCCTTTTCTAGCTCTACTAACATGCACTCACTGATGCAATGGACCAATTACTAACAAGGGACTGATAAAAGTTAAGTAACATTCTGAGCATGTTAGCAGGAACTAAACTCCCTATATATGGCGTTTGTCTAGAATTTTGATTTAAGTAATAAGACTTCTATCACTAACTCTAGGATTCTAGGCCTACATAAACATCTCTCTCTTCTACTTAGTTCAAAGATAAGTTAATATGGTACTCACCGTGTACTGCCAATCATAAGGTTGATACCAGCAGCTGAGGGTCTAGAGATTTGACGGATCATGTTCAGCATACGTTCATTTATGGGGTCCAACTGGCTGATGATAGCAGGTTGTTTGGTTACTTCAACAACCAGGGCCTCCATGGCTGCCCGGAGACCAGTGATACAGGCAGCAGCTTCATGAGATATTTGTAGTTTAATCCTAAAATGGAGAAAACCGTTACTTTAAAAAACTACTTATAATGGCCCCAAACTTGGGAAAACAGATACGAACAGTAATAATATAATCAGCACTAGCCTCTTAAAAATTCACTGCCAGCTATTAAGGAGTCTTAAGTCATAAAGTCTACCAAGCCTGATAAAATATAATAAAATATATCTAATATATGCAGTATATATAAAAACCAAAGTCTGGCAATATGGATCATTGGGACTTCATTTATTTTTGAGACAGAGTCTCACACTGTCACCCAGGCTGGAGTGCAGTGATGTGATCTCTGTTTACTGCAACCTCCACCTCCCAGTTCAAGTGCTTCTCCTGCCACAGCCTCCTGAGTAGCTGGGATTACAGGTGCGTG
>PVKP010048915.1:0-14215 GCA_004027715.1 Plecturocebus donacophilus | reverse complement strand
CATCCATCCCTGCCTCTGTGCATGCATCCTCTATCCATCCATCCCTGCCTCTGTGCATGCATCCTCTATCCATCCATCCCTGCCTCTGTGCATGCATCCTCTATCCATCCATCCCTGCCTCTGTGCATGCATCCTCTATCCATCCATCTCTGCCTCTGTGCATGCATCTGTCCATCCATCCATCCCCCATTCCTTTCTTTGTATCAGCTCATCCAGTGTTGAGTGTTCACAACTCCCTCATCCTAAGACGCTCATTGGACCCATTTCCTCCCCACACCTGTGCTGCACTCTGCTCTCCCTTCCCCGTCAAGTTCTCCAGCCAGTGGTCTCAACTCAATCTTCACTTCCTCCGCTCCTCTCACGCCTAACCCCACTGTGGCCTAAATTCTTCCCAACCTGCTGCGCTTACAGGCACTGAAAAAGTCACTTTGTCCCTGGATGACCAAACACAGGCCCATGTAACTTACTGCGCTTGCTTGCTGCCCCAGCCTTGGCTGACCACTTCCTCTTTCACTCTTGTTCCTGATCACTTTTGGGCTCAGACTTTCTCCATCTCTGTTGAGTTCCCATCCCCTCCACCTACTGCTTTGTGGTGGGGTTCTCCGTAGCTCTGCACCTGAACTTCAAGTTCTACCCTTCCCTCCCAGAAGCTCGCCAACCCCCATGGACTGCTGGCTCTCAAGACGGCCACTAGCCCAGCTCCAATAGCAGCTGGCAATGCACAGTATGTGGCCCGGCCCAGGCTCTGTGCTGAGAGGTGTGGGTGAATCGCTTATTTCATCAGCAAGTCCAGGCCACCAGCAGGCACCATTCTCATCGAATTTCTCAGGTGAGGAACCTGAGTAAAATGAGGTTAAGGAAGTTGTTCATTACAAGAGGAAGTTCCCTGACTTACTTGAGTTCAACTTTGAAGCCCACATTCTTTTTTTCTTTCTTTTTGTGACAAGGTCTCACTATGTCACCCAGGCTGGAGTGCAGTTGTGGGAACACAGCTCATTGCAGCCTCAACCTCTCCAGCTCAAGCAATCCTCCTCTCTTAGACTCCTGAGTAGCTGACACTACAACCATGTGCCACCATGCCCAGCTGAAGCCCATTTCTTTTCCTTTTTCTTTCTTTTATTTTTTTGAGAAGGAGTCTTGCTCTGTCGACCAGGCTGGAGTGCAGTGTCCGGATCTTGGCTCACTGCAACCCCCACCTCCCAGGTTCTAGCAATTCTTCTGCCTCAACGTCCTGAGTAGCTGGGATTATAGGCATGCACCACCGCACCTGGCTAATTATTATGTTTTTAGTAGAAACGGAGTTTCACTATATTGGTCAGCTGGTCTCGAACTCCTAACCTCAGGTGATTGGCCCGCCTCAGCCTCCCAAAGTACTGGGATTACAGGTGTGGGCCATTGCGTCCGGTCTGAAGCCTATATCTTAATGCTGCAGCACACGGCTTCCCCAGCCTTTGCCTCACCCAAACCTAGACAGGGCCTAGGCACCCTCTCTGCCTGCCCCCTACCCCGGTCACTCAGGCTCTCCAGCAGCCCACAGCCAATGCATTTAATATGACGCTACCATTCAGGGGTCCTCAGGCAGGACCACCTTCCCTGAATTGCTGTCCCTGCTGCAGAGCTCCCAAAGGATCAGGCTCCTCTTCAGCTGAGACCACATCCTCACTCAGCTTCTAGGCTATTTCTGCTTCTCATTCCCCTTAGCACGTGGCCCCCGAGAAACTGCTGGCACAAGAATTTCCCTCTGGAGCTCCACCTCTGGGGAACCTGACCTCAGACAGAGGAGTCCAAACTCTAGGGCAGGATCCTCAACTTCCCATGCCCCACCTGCATGGCCAGCCCGGGCGCACTGCAGACTGGCATCCAGACCAGCATGTGTGCCGGGCTTCTGCCAGCCTGCTCCTCCCGCTCCCGCTTCCCTACCTGCATTCCCACATGCATTAACAGCCATCCTCCAAGGGCCTTAACCTCATCTCCCCTGTCCCAGAATCCAGCCACATCTCCATCCTACCCCTGGCCCCCGACTGACGCTGGTGATGTATCTAGAATGCAAAATCCCTTAATGACTCCCCCATTGTCCCAAGTCTTCCACATGCTTTCTAGGCCCTTGGTGCCCCTTCTGATGCCACATGTTGGCCTTCTGGCCTCGGATGTCCTAGGGCTTTTCCCTGTGCATTGGCCCCTCGTAGCCCTACTCAGATGGCTCACTGCTTTCCTATTGCATCTCAACCCTGTGTACCTGGGGAGAGCAGAACCCTGTCCATCTTGTCTTGTGCTAGTAGGCGCTTAGTGTGTATATGCGGATATTCATACATGTATATATATAATTTTTTGAGATGGAGTTTTGCTCTTGTTGCCAGGCTGGAGTGCAGTGGTGCAATCTTGGCTCACTGCAATCTCTGCCTCTCAGATCCAGGTGATTCTCCTGCCTCAGCCTCCCGAGTAGCTGGGATTATAGGCACCCACCACCACACCCGGGTAATTTTTTGTATTTTTAGTAGAGAATGGGTTTCATCATGTTGGTCAGGCTGGTCTCAAACTCCTGACCTCAGGTGATCTACCCACGTCAGCCTCCCAAGGTGCTGGGATTACAAGCGCGAGCCACTGCGCCCAACCAATATTCGTATATATATTGAGGCAATGAAGTCACCTCTTCCAGGAAGTCTCCCCTTGCCCAAGAGCTCTGAGCCAACATCTCTGAGCGCCTGCAGGTTTGAGGACTTCCTCTGCTGGGATTCTGTGCGCTGTCACTGTGGGTGTTGTCATTGCCAGTCACTCTTCTGACTCAGCTGCTGGGCAAAGATGTGTTTTTGTCTCTGTAACCCCCAGCCTCAGCTGACAGGCTTTGTGGTGGTTCATTGTGTGTGTCAATTTGGCCTGGCTGTCATGCCCAGCTGGGTGGTGAAACACCAGTCTAGATGCTATGGTGAAGGTGCTTTGTAGATGCAACTAACTTCTACAATCAGTTGACTTTAAGTAAAGCAGATCACACTCCATAGTGTGGCTGGGGGTGGGGTGGGGGCACAGCCAGTCAGTTAGTTCAAGGCCTTAAGAGCAAAACTAAGGTTTCCTGGAGAGCAAAAAAATTTGCCTCCAGACTGTAACTGCCTAACAAATTTTGGACTTGCTAGCCCCTACAATCCCCATGAGCCAATTCCTTAAAATAAATTTCTTTATACACACACACACACACCCTATTGGTTCTGTTTCTCTGGAGACCCCAGTTCATAGAGCCCCGATCAATAAATATAATTTAAACCTAATTCTTGGCCAGGAGTGCTGGCTCATGCCTATAATCCCAGTGCTTTGGAAGGCCAAGGTGGGAGGATCACTTGAGTACTTGAGCCCAGGAGTGCAAGACCAGCCTGGAAACATAGTGCTACAAAAACTTTTAAAACTAGCCAGTTGTGGTGGTGCACATCTGTGGTCCTGGCTACGTGGGTGGCCAAGGAGGGTGGATCACCGGAGCCCAGGAGGCGAAGGCTGCAGTGAGCCATGATCATGTCACTGCACTCCAGCCTGGGCAACACAGTGAGACCCTGTTTCTACAAAAAGTAAAACAAATAGCCAGGTATGGTGGTGTGCACCAGTGATCCCAGCTACTCTGGAGACTGAGGTGGGAGGATTGAGCCCAGAAGTTCAAGGCTCCAGTGAGCTATGATTGCACCGCTGCACTCCAGCCTGAGCAACAGAGCGGGACTGTCTCTTAAACAAAACAGAAAACATATTCTTAAGACCAGACTGGAAGAGGATCTCTCATAAGAGAGGAGATTTTACCTTTTGACCCAAAAGTCCAGGTCTCCTCATCGTCAAAGTGAGTGTCCCCAGAGATGGGGTGCTCCCCGGGGAAGAAGGCATGGGCTAGGGTGCCCCCCACCCCATCGAAGGGGTAGCTGTCCTGGTGGAAGGCGCTGGCAAAGTCGACAAGGATGTCAGGCTCCTGGCCCCGAGGAGAATCCACCTCCTGGAATTTGAGATCTGACTCCATGGCCCAGGCCATCAGGGCATAGTTCATGAGGACCCGCACGGTCTCCGGGCTCAGCTGGGAACTCTGGGGGAAGGAACGCACCCTGCGGAGAGGGGAGCGAGGCGTAAGGGTGGCCGTGGAGGGTGCAGGCAACCATTCAAAGCTGGGGCCCAGCAGGCCCGCCCAGGGTTCGGGTGGCCCGGCCACCTACCTCCAGGTCAGGGTGCGCTTCTTCCACACGCTGCCGCTCAGAGCGTACCGCCGCCGCCGGACCAACCCCGCCAGCCCCAGCACGTCAGGCAGGGAGCAGCGGGGCTGACGCATGGTGGCCACAGTCCTTGGGTCTGCAGGAGACATTTGGCAGGGGAGGGTCCACAGTAGGAGAGGCTGCCTTAATCATGGCACCAGTCAACTTTCTACATGGGGAAACTGAGGGTCAGAGGAGTTAAGAAGTGGCCAGGCGTGGTGGCTCACGCCTGTGAAGTGGACAGATCACAAGGTCAGGAGTTCAAGACCAGCCTGGCCAACATGGTGAAACCCCGTCTTTACTAAAAACATAAAAATCAGCTGGTCGTGGTGGTGCGTGCCTGCAGTCCCCACTACTCAGGAGGCTGAGGCGGGAGAATCACTTGAACCCGGGAAGCGGAGGCTCTAGTGAGCCGGGATCGCACCACTGCACTCCAGCCTGGGCAACAGAGCAAGACTCCGTCTCACAAAATAAAAATAAAAGAAAGAAATGTGCCCGTAAAAGCCCCACAGCCCAGATTTGAACCCAGGCAGTTTGTCTCTGGAAGCCAGCTCGTACCAAGCCATTACCACTGCCCTTCAGAATGGCATCCCCAGGCCTGGGACAAACTGGATGCATCCAGGTGGTGCTCAGAGGCTCAGGCCAGGATCCCGAATCCAGCTTCCCTGGGCCCTGGTGGGCGGAATATGCAGAAAGGAGCTATGGGTATGTGGTGAGGACCCTTTGAGGCTGGAACCCCCTGGGAGCTGTGCGGGCCTCACACTATCACTGCCAAGTTCTCCTCAAACCCAGATTAACTCCGAAGTCCCCAGGCCGGCTGGGTGTCTGGCCTCCTGCAAACCACTCCTCCTGGGTTAGATCTTTCCCAGCCAGTCTCCATCCCCAGTAGCCTCATCTCCAAATTAAGGTCAAACTGCACCTCATTTGTTGAGGCGGCAAATAGTAATGCAGAACATATAGCTGCCAGACACTGTTCTAGGTTGGTCATGAGTCACCAGGACAGAGAAAGCGCCTGCCTTCCCTTGTAGCGAGCCAGATGCTTCAGATTCCTCTCCCTGCCCACTTAAACCCCCAGAAGGGTCCTCAGCCTTGCCTCCAAAATACACCCTGAATCCAGCTGCTCCTGGCCACATCCGCTCCCCGTTCTCCTGCCACCATTCCTGCCCTGGACTCCGCAGCCGCCTTTTGCCTGGTCTCAGAGGTCCCGCGTCCATTCTCCATCGGGACCCAGAGGAAGCTTAAAACCACAAGTCAAGGCCAGGCACAGTGGCTTGTGCCTGTAATCCCAGCACTGTGGGAGGTCAAGGACAGAGGATCATTGAGGTCAGGAGTTCAAGACCAGCCTGGCCAAGATGGTGAAATCTCATCTCTAATAAACATACAAATAATTAGCAGGATGTGGTGGCATGCGCCTGTAGTTCCAGCTACTCCGGAGGCTGAGGCACGAGAATCACTTAAACCTGGGAGGCAGAGGTAGCAGTGAGCTGAGATTGCATCACTGCACTCCAGCCTGGGCGACAGAGTGAGTTTCTGTCTCAAAAGGCCGGGCGCTGAGGCTCACACCTGTAATCCCAGCACTTTGGGAGGCCGAGATGGGCGGATCATGAGGTCAAGAGGTCGAGACCATCCCGGTCAATATGGTGAAACCCTGTCTCTACTAAAAAAAAATATAATAATTAGCTGGGCATGGTGGTGTGGGCCTGTAGTCCCAGCTACTTGGGAGGCTGAGGCAGGAGAATTGCTTGAACCCGGGAGGCGGAAGTTGCGGTGAGCCAAGATCGTGCCATTGCACTGCAACCTGGACAAGAGCGAAACTCTGTCTCAAAAAAAAAAAAAGCAAATCAGACCCAGTTCCAAGTTGCTTCCCTTCTGAGAACACCTAGGAGTTGCTAATCACCCTTGAAGTCAACCCCAATCACCTCAGAGCCCCTGGCTGAGGCCTCTCACCAGAGCTCTTCAATGCTCTTTTCACTCCAGGCACACCAGCTTGTGCGTGCCATGGGGCCTTTGCACTTGCCTGGCACACTCTTCTTCCACACCTTCCCATGGCTGGTTCTTAGCTGTTATCTCAGCTGATATACCTTTCAGAGAGACCTGCCCTAACCAGACCAGCTCCTCGATGCCAATAGCATTTTACTTTTTTCCAAACACTCACCACTATCTGAAATTATCTTGCATATTTATGTTCTTGATCTGTCTCTCTCTCCCTCGAGAAAGTTAGCTCCATGAGAGCAGGAGCCTTATCTACTTTATTCATCACTATACCAGTGGGGCCTGAAAGGGTGTGGCATCTGAGATATGCTCAAAGTATATTTCGTTATATATTTGTCTCCATTTGTTGCCCAGGTTGGAGTGAGGTGGTACAATCATAGCTCATTGCAGCCTTGAACTCCTGGGCTTACGCAATCCTCCCGCCTCAGCGTTCTGAGTAGCTGGGACCACAGGCCTATGACACGACACTCAGCTAAATTTTAAAAAATCCTTAGAGATGGGGATCTCGCTTTGTTGGCCAGGCTGGTCTCAAACTCCTGGCCTGAAGCAATCCTCAAGCCTCAGCCTCCCGAAGCCTGGGATTGAGGCATAAGCCACTAGGTTCTTGATCAATGCCTGAGACCCTCTGGGGTTGGGGTCTGAGAGTAGCATCTTCCTAGCTCCGTGTTCCAGGAGCAGCTGAGGTCTGAGACTGTTGGGTGGTGGTCAGGCTGGGTTCAGAGGCAGGGCCGGGGAGGGGTGGGGGCCACCTACCCATTAGGCCAGTCTCTGGTAGCCCCGCGAACCTCTGCATGACCTTGATGGCATCGCTCAGCTTCTCAGGGCTCTGCAGCTGGGCCTGGGCAGGGTCGGGTGGCGGCAGGTAACCATAGCGCGTCAGCCACTCCTAGGGCATTGGACGGGACAGGTGAAGCGGGCTGGGTGAAAAGCATGGGGTCTCCCCGCCCTCCCAGGCACGCAGAGCCCAGGGCCCCAGCCCGGATGTCCGCCGGCTCCCCTCTGGAGGTCCTCGCTTCGGTCCCGAGTTTGCCAGTCTTTGTCTGGACTTCAGCTCCTCACCCCAGCTCCCTTCCAGAGCTCCAAATCCCAGCCCCAAACCACCCCACAGACCCAAGAATCCGGGCGCCCGGATCCCATCCTCAGTCACTCTGGATATTGGAAGCTGGCTCCTGCCGCCTCAGGACCCAGGAGTCCGGGCCCCCTTCCCTCTCCCAGCCTCCTTGCAGATCCCAGGAGCCTGCGGACCCCGCGCTCACCACGCCCAGGCTCACGTCCTGCGCCGAGGGCTCCGGGGCGCGCGCGGGCGGTAGCAGCACGGGCAGCAGCAGCGCCAGGAGCCGGAGCCGCAGCCGCAAACGCGGCACCTGCAGCCGCATGGCACGCCTCCGCTCGGCCGCCTGCGGGGCTCGAAGGGGCCTCGCCGGGGCCGCCCCGGGGACGTAGGGGAGGAGATCCGGGCTTCGAGAGGGTCGGGGGCACCCGGCGCGGAGTAGGGAGGGATGGACTGGAGGGCCGGGTGTGTCCAGGGGTCCCGGGAAGCGCGCGGTGGAGTCAGCGGAGGGTACGAGAGGTCCGGGGTCAAGCCGCTGGGTCGGGTGGGCCCGGGAATCCCAGGACGGTTTAGAGGGCGCAGGAGCCGCGGAGGTCCGGATTCGCCGCGGCGGCCGCTCGGGGTCCCGGGGCGAGCAGAGGACTGGGTGGGGCGGGCCCGGCGCACCCGGATAAGCAGTAAGGGCGCGGCAAGGAAAATGGCCCAATCTTCCGACGTCCAGCGACAAGGGGCGGGCCAAGCGGTGGCCCCCGCCCCGACCCAGGGACCTTCCTCCGACGGAGGACGCCCCGGGGGCGGGGGGTCCACGGCTTCAACTTCGTCGTCCGCAAGTTTCTCTTCCCAGATCCCCGCTCCTGTGGGACTCTGGGACTCCCCGGGGCAGGACTCGCTTCTGCTTTCTCCAAATCGCGGGGCCGGGAGGAGGGCGTCCCGGATCTCTGGCTTGGCCAGCCCTCCCCCTGCCCTTATCCCACCCCCCTTCTTCCCCCAGGATCCCGTGGTGCGGGTCGTTTGAGGGCCGGGGGGATTTCCGGGCAGCTGGAGGCTGGGAAGGAAGCCTCCCACCCCGCGGGGCCCTGGCCCGCCGCCCCCCCAGCCAGCCCCAGCTGTGCGCGATTGCGGCTGCAGGAGGGCGGGATACTCAGTCCCCCAGCCCACGTGGGCTGCGCGCCGGGCTCGGCCTCGGCACGCGGGGGTTGGGCCCCCGTAGGTCGCTGGGGCAGGGGCTGCTCCGCGGCTGCGCCCCTCTCCCCAGGCGCCAGACATTTAAATGCAGCAACCTCTGCGCGGAAGCCGCAGCGCAGGTCTGTGTGGGGAGCCGGGGACAGGGGAGTGGATGAGCGGGCGGCGGAGATCCGGGAAGCTAGACCTGGGGGTCTGCGAGCCGCCCCCTCCCGCGCCCACAGCTCGGGGCCAGGAGGCCGGGCAGGTGGGAAGGAACCGGAGGAAGCGGGCTGGAGGCTTCCTGGCGAGGGCCAGTGTGAGTTCAACCGCTCAGTCCCGGAGCAGCTGGGGGCCGCCGCCGGAGCTGCTACAGAATAAACAGCGAGCAGGATGCGGAGTGGAGATGCAAAGGCCAACGCTGCGATCCCGTGCCCGCTCGCTGGGGCGCCGGAACAGAACGCCACGGACCGGGAGGCGCAACCAGAAGTTTACGTTCTCAGGGCTCTGGAAGCTGGAAGGCCAAAATCCAGGTGCCTGCGGGGCGGGCAGAGGGCGTCCTCTTGCTGTTTCCCTGCGCGGCCCCCCAGGTGTCTCGACCTCTCTTTTTTGGTGGGGCGGGGGGTGGGGAAACCGAGCCTTGCTGTCCCCTAGGCTGGAGTGCGCTGGCGCGATCTCGGCTTACTGCAGCGTCTTACTCCTACGCTCAGGCAATCCTCCCGCCTCAGCCTCCAGGTAGCTGGACCCTTGGCCCAAGCCACCATCCCCACTTTTTTTTTTTTTTTTTTTTTGGTAGACATGGGGTCTCACTGTGTTGCTCAGGAGTTCTTGAATCCTAGGTTCAACCAGTTCTCCTGCCTCAGGCTCCCAAAGTGCTGGGATTACGGGGATTACAGGCATAGGCCGCCACCCCCGGCCCAACAAAAATTTTGAGAGGGCACAATTTATTCCATAACGGATTCCGTGTTTGTCATCAGATTGGCAAACTTTTAGAGTCTGACAATGCCAAGTACTGGACAGGTGTGGCCCAGATGAAATTCGAGCTCTAACCAGGGCTCACACCTCTCATCCCAGGACTTTGGAAGGCTAAGGCGGGATGATCCTTTGAGGTCAGGAATTGGAGAGACGCAGCCTGGGCAACATACCGGGACGCCATTTCTTTTTTCTTTTCTTTTCTTTTCTTTCTTTTTCTTTTTTGAGATGCAGTTTCACTCTTGTCGCCCAGGCTGGAGTACAGTGGTGCGATCTCGGCTCACTGCAACCTCCGCCTCCAGAGTTCAAGCAATTCTCCTGCCTCAGCCTCCTGAATCACTGGAATTACAGGTGGACGCTGCCACGCCCAGCTAGTTTTTTCCGTATTTCAGTAGACAGGGGTCTCACCATTTTGCCCAGGCTGGTCTCGAACTCCTGAGCTCAGGCAATCCATCCACCTCAGCCTCCCAAAGTTCTAGGATTAGAGGCATGAGCCGCCGCGCCCAGCTCTAAGACCCCATTTCCACCAAAAACAGAATGAAACGGATGCTCTGCAGGATAGGCAGCATTTGTTCATATAGAAATAAAATAAATTAAGAGAAATTTTCGCTCTGCAGATAGCAGGATGTTTTGTGATTTACCCTATGCCCCAAATTTGGTTCAGATTAGCGACTGATAAGGCTACGAGTGCACCAGGAGAATAAGAAGTTTGACTACTCAGTGATGAGTCTTTCTGGGAGTCTTTCAAAGCTTAGTGGGCTCCCCTGAAGCTTTGAAAGTGGTTTGAGGGGGCAAGAAGGGGCTTTTTATTTATTTATTTATTTTGACAGAGTCTCACTCTGTCGCCCAGGCTGGAGTGCAGTGGCTCTATCTCTGTTCACTGCAACCTGCGCCTCCCGGGTTCAAGTCATTCTCCTGCCTCCGCTTCCCCCCTAGCTAGGACACAGGTTTGCAGTGCCACGCCTGGCTAATTGTTTTGTATTTTAGTAGAGACGAGGTTTCACCGTTTTACCCAGACTGGTCTCGAACTCTTGAGCTCAGGCAATCCACCCACCTCGGCCTCCCAAGTGCTGGGATTACAGGTGTGAGCCACCACACCCAGTCCTTTTTTTTATTTTTTGTTTTTTGTTTTGGAGACGGAGTCTCACTCTTGTCGCCCAGGCTGGAGCGCAATGGTGTGATCTTGGCTCACTGCAACCTCCACCTCAGGGGTTCAAGCAATTCAAGGAGGGCTTTTATTGTGGTTAGGGGATAAAGTGGGATGAGGGTCCCTTCCAAGCAGCCAGGGCTTTCCTAATTTAAATCTCTCTCTAGGGTGAGGGAGAGTGCACCAGGATCTTCGGATCAGCCTGCCCCAATGTGGGCACAAGAGAGGAGATAGGCACGGGGCTTTAAAGCTGTCAGCAGTAAAACATCAAAAAGGGAGTCAGACCCTTTATTACCTAGTATAAATTAAAACCTATGCTTTAGGCCATGCGCATTGGCTCACCCTGTAATCCCAGCACTTTGGAAGGCCAACACATGCAGATTGCTTGAGCCAGGAGTTCGAGACCAGCCTGGGCAACATAGTGAGACCCTGTTTCTACAAAAAATACACAAATTAGCTGGGAGTGGTTGTGCACACCTGTAGTTCCAGCTACTTGGTAAGTTGAGGCAGGAAGATCACCTGTGCCTAGGACATCGAGGCTCCAGTGGGCTGTTACTGCACCACTGCACTCCAGCTAAGTGACAGAGTGAGACCCTGTCTTAAAAAGAAGTCAGCTGGGCATGGTGGCTCACACCTGTAATCCCAGCACTTTGGGAGGCCGAGGTGGGTGGACCACTTGAGGCCAGGAGCTCCAGACCAGCCTGGCCAAGAAGGAGAAACACCATCTCTACCAAAACTGCAAAAATTAGCTGAGTGTAGTGGCATGCGCCTGTAACCCCAGCTACTGGTGAGGCTAAGGCGCTCACTATGTTGTCCAGGCTTGTCTTGAACTCTGGGCTTACGTGATCCTCCCAGAGTGCTGAGATTACAGGAATGAGCCACTGCTCCTGGCCACAAATTGTTGTCATAAGCCTCTAAATTGTAGAGTACAGATGATGCCGTGAGAGAGTATTGAAACTCTCACCCAGTAACCTCACTTCTAGGTAGGTGACAGAGTGGGGACTCCACCCATGTGTCTTCGGAGATCTGTGTACAAGGACGTTCTCTCACACTCCTATGAGAAGTGGCAGTGGAGAACCAGTGGGAGTTTTTTTGTATTGTGTTATTTTATTTTTGTTTGTTTGTTCCTTTCGTTTATTAGTTTTTTTCTTTGTGGTATTTTTTGGGGGGGTTGTTTGTGTGTTGGTTTGTTTCTGAGATGGAGTTTCGCTCTTGTTGCCCAGGCTGGAGTGGTACGATGGCACGATCTCGGCTCACTGCAGCCTCCGCCTCCCGAGTACCTGGAATTACAGCCGTGCACCAGCACGCCTGGCTAATTTTTTGTATTTTTAGTAGAGACAGGGTTTCTCCATGTTGGCCAGGCTGGTCTGGAACTCCTGACCTCAGGTGATCCACCCGCCTCAGCCTCCCAGAGTGCTGGGATTATAGGTGTGACCCACTTTGCCTGGCCTTTTCTTTGTGTTTTGGGGATTTTTCTGTTTATTTTTCACCTTCTTTTTGTTTTGTTTTGTTTTTTTTCTAGGAGTTTAAACATTGGGTGGAACTCTATAGAGTGATTAATAAACATAAGCTCAATCCAGATGCATCATCCTGGAGAGATCTCGGGAATGTGTTTTTTTCTTAGACCAGGTCATTTTCTGTCACCCACGCTGGAGTCCAGTGGTGCCATCACAGCTCATTGCAGCCTCTATTGAGCCTCCTGGGCTCGGTTGATCTTCCTGCCTTGGCCTCCCAAAGCATTGAGACTATAGGAATAAACCACTGGGTATGGCCTCCGACTATAGTGGCTATCCGAAGGCTCCATCATGGCACCCTGCAGCCTCCAATTCCTGGAGAGTCGGAAAGAGAAAAGGAAAAGAGAAAGCAGAGTGGGGGTTGCCAGGGGTTGGGGTGGGGAAAGAGATTGACCACAGAGGGGCAAGGGCAACTTTTTGGGGTGATTCATCATGATTGTAGTGGTAGTTACATTTCCAAATATATTTGTCAAAACTCATCAATTGAAAGACATAAAAGTGATGAATTTAATTCTATGTAAAGTATTCCTCGTAGTGGGTTAAATTGCGTGTCCCCAGCTGGGAGAGGTGGGTCATGCCTGTAATCCCAACACTTTGGGAGGCTGAGGCCAGTGGATTGCCTGACCTCAGGAGTTCGAGACCAGCCTGGGCAACACAGTGAAACTCCATCTCTAGTAAAATAACAAAAATAAAGACAGGGCGAGGTGGCTCATGCCTGTAACCCCAGCACTTTGGGAGGCTGAAGAGGGCAGATCACGAAGGCAGGAGATCGAGACCATCCTGCCTAACATGGTGAAACCCCCTCTACTAAAATACAAAAAATTAGCCGGGTGGGCTGGCAGGTACCTGTAGTCCCAGCTACTCGGGAGGCTGAGGCAGGAGAATTGCTTGAACCCGGGAGGTGGAGGTTACAGTGAGCCTGTAGGCTTCAGCCCTACGGGGTCCTGTGAGCCCCTCTCTACTGGTGAGGAGATGAGAAACTGTGGAAGTAAAGACAAAAGACACCGATATCAGGAGAGAGTTTGGGCACAGGGGTCCACTGCCAACCAAAGCGCGGAGTCCGGCAGTGGCCCGAGTGCCTGGACGCTCTTTCATTGAGTACAAAGCAGGGGTCAGGGTAGGTCGGGTGTCAGGTAGGTAGGGGTCCAGGACTTTCAAGTACCCGAGACGAGGGAGGGAACATAATGCGTCAGCACTTTTTCATACTTGTCAAGAAAGAACAAAGACATTAAGATTTGTTAACACAAATTTACTGATTTTCTCTTCTAAGGAAAGAGGAACCAGAGGCAGAAACAGAACATGAGAGTGGACCTGGGACGTGACCACGGAAGCGCAGCATCGCACAGAGACAAGTAAGCCCTGGGTGTCTGTGGCCCCTGACGGCCGTCAGGCCCCCCGCAAGAGCTGGGGGAGCGGAGTTTTCTCCTAGCTGCTCCGAGGAAGGAGACATCTCCGACGTCTCCTTCCATAGCTTGCTGCACAGCGGGCGCTTCCCAGTGCTGGAGCCACTGCACAGCCAAGGCGCCCCCGGCAGCCCTTCCACGGGTGTGACGGAGGACTTAAGGCGTAGGGTCACTTCTTTCACAATGTCCCCTTAGGTTCACACTTCAGGACCCGAGAGGCATCAGTAAAAGATTATGTTGAGTATATATGTATCTTAGTGATTACGTATGAGTAGCTAAGATTACCTACAAATAACTAGTATGGTTTTATCTCTCGTTATTTACTTCTTCGTTATTTATATAGGAACAGGCTGAGGCTTCTGAGTCCTGCCTCTGCGCCTATGGGGTCTCCCCCCACGAGCCGAGATCTCGCCACTGCAGTACAGTCTGGAGGACAGAGCAAGACGCCGTCTCCAGAAAAAGAAAACGAAAAAGTGTCCTCCCAAAAGAAGGATAGGTACAAGTCCTATCCCCAGGTCCTCAAGAATGTGGCCTTATGTGAAACTAGGGTCTAGCCATGCACAGTGGCTCACGCCTATAATCCCAGCACTTTGGGAGGCCGAGGTGGGTGGATCACGAGGTCAAGAGATCGAGACCATCCTGGTCAACATGGTGAAACCCCATCTCTACTAAAATTACAAAAATTAGAGGGGCATGATGGCGCATGCCTGTAGTCCCAGCTACTCGGGAGGCTGAGGCGGGAGAATTGCTTGAACCCAGGAGGC
>PVKP010048914.1:0-14218 GCA_004027715.1 Plecturocebus donacophilus | reverse complement strand
CATAAAAGTAAAAAGACTAACAACACTAAATGTTGGTGAAGATGTGGAGTAATCAAAATGCTCATAAATTGCTTGCTGGGAAGGTAAAATGATACAACTACTTCAGAAAACTGGCAGTTAAACAGGCAACCTTTTGACCTAACAATTCCACTCCTAATATTTACTCAAGGCAAATGAAAATATATGTCAACAAAGGGATATTCATAACTTTATGTACACTAACAAAAACTGTAACAAGTTTATGTCCATCAGCAAGAGCATGAATAAACAAATTGTGGTACACTTATACAACAGAATACTGCTCAGGAATAAAAAGAAACAAATTACTGAGGCAGGCAACATGTATGTATGACATTATGCTGTGCAAAAGAAGCTGAACACAATAGTCACACAATGTAGTCTTCTTTTATATAAAGTCCTAGAACAAACAAAACAAAGTTCAAGTGGGAAAAAATCAAAATAGTGGTTGTCTGGAGGATGGTGGAAATTGACTGGTGAAAACTGACTGGGAAGGGACACAAAGAAACTTTTGGGGGGAGATGGAAATGTCCTATATCGTAATAAGGGTGTTTATTAATCATGTCTTTTATTCTGTATTTTTGATGCTTTGACGTCTTGGGCCTTGCTGACTCTGGAAGAACTGCCTCTCCCAGGGATAGCTAATTCCTAGAGATGGCAAACAACTTGTCTGAGTCTCCCTTTCATATGCATTCCAATCAATCCAGACCCACACTACCAACCAACTCCTCTACAAGGCTCTCACACTCAGGACCATCATTTCCTTATCCCAGTCACCCCAGGGCCAGGGATCAGACAACCAGAGATAGAAGCTATGCCCCAGAGTCCACTGAAATTATTCAAACTAGCCAATCCTAAAACCTGCTTACCCTCCTCACCCATTCCTTACCACTGAAACCACAATAAAAGTTCTTGCCCACATTTTCCTCCTGCTCCCTCTGCCTCCTGACCTACATTGGCAAGTCCTGTGTGCTTCCTTCTCTAGGGCTCAGTGAGTATAACAATCTTTTCTATGGCAGTCATCTCCTCACCATACTTGGGTAATAACGAAACATATACTTTGAAACAGGGTGGACATAGCAAAGATTTGTGCATTTTAATATATGTAAATCTCCCTAACAAGAAAAAAACGTAGAGATAAATTACTGAGTGGATGAGTGGCTGGGGGAGTAGGTAGAGGTACAGATGAAAAAAGAATGGCAAAATATTGACATGGTTGTTACAGTTGGGTACATGAGGGTTAATTATACCATTCTATTTATACTATTCTGTTTACTTTGAAATTTTCCATAATAAACAGTTTTAAAAAGAAAACAAAAGAAGTAAAAGCATAAAACAGTACCTTTCATTTAATATTTTAACCCCATGACCAACAACTATAGACTTCAGAAAATGGTAAGTACAGCAAGATAAAAACATTCATGACAGACTGTGGGGAGAGGATCAAAAGATTAGAAAGAGAAAAAACTGAAGAAATACCAAAATGATATTGAGAGCAAGATACTGTAACAGAGGGAAGAAAGCCCTGAAAAATGATGTTTATCAAGTAGCTATTAACCAGATTCTAAAATAATGGAATAATTTTATTTAGAATTTCCAAAACATAACAATATATTTTAACTTGGGGACTACAGAAAATATTATGTAGGCTTGGCCTGAATTAAAAGTAAATTTAGTTATATTAAAGTAAGTTCTAGGCTAGGTGCAGTGCCTCACCCCTGTAATCCCAGCACTTTTGGAGGCCAAGGTGGGCAGACCACGAGGTCAGGAGTTCGAGACCAACCTGGTGAAACCTGACTGAGACCAGACATAGTGAAACCCTGTCTCTACTAAAAACACAAAAATTAGCCAGGTGTGGTGGCATGCTCCTGTAATCCCAGCTACTAGTAAGGATGAGGCAGGAAAAATGCTTGAACCCAGGAAGTGGAGGTTGCAGTGAGTTGAGATTACACCACTGCACTCCAGCCTGCTAGGTGACAGAGCAACACTCCGTGTCAAATAAAAATAAAAATAAGTAAGTTCTAGTTGTGAGTTACTTTTAGAACTTTTTCTTTTTTGAGACAGGGTCTCACTCTGTCACCCAGGCTGGAGTATAGCGGCATGATCAGAGCTCACTGCAGCCTCAATCTCCCAGGCTCAAGCAATCCTCCTGTCTCAGCCTTTCTAGTAAGTGGGACTACAGTCACATGCCACCAAGTCCCGCAAATCTTTTAATTTTCTGTAGATACAGGGTCTCACTTTGTTGTCCATGTTGGTCTCAAACTCCTAGGCTCACGCCATCCTCCCACCCTAGCCTCCCAAAGTGCTAGGATTACAAATGTGAACCACTGCACCTGGCCCCTCCTCCTTAAAACAGTAACAAATACCAGACTCCCCATTTTCCAAGTGTCTAATGTTTGCTGATCCAGGATACCACTGCTGGCTACAGGTCAGGGTGGGGACTTATGGAATTCATGTGATACATGGAGTTTCTAACAGAGTCCACCTCCTCGTAGGCCAAGTTGGCCCCCCTACTCCTAATTAAGGTTATATTCCTGAATCCTGAGTGTGTATTAATGAACGAGTATCTTTTGCAACATTGACTGTCGGATACATAGAATTAGAACTATTAGAGAAAAAAGGGTCAATGTAAGTTTTGGAGCTCCCCCAACCAAGTATCATCAAAATACTAATCCCTACGATAATTGCAGAGATCTGCACCACCATCCAAGGCTTAAAAGATGCATAGGTAGCAATTCCTATTATATTCCCATTTAATTCTCCAGTTTAAGTCTCCAAAATGGATGTGTCTTGGAGGACACATGTGCTTTTCCAAATGCAGTCTTGTTATGGAACAAAGCAATTTATTCTCTGACATATAAGTACTAATTTGGTAACACATTTTTTTCTATCCTAATAGAGAAAATCAGAAGCATTTTGCTTTTACCTGATAAAGATATCAGTATATTTACCATATTGTCACGAGGTTATGCCAGCTCTGTGCCAGAGATTAGTAGACAGCACAGGTTGGCAAACTATGACCCACAGACCAAATTTAGCTCACCATCTATTTTTGTAAATAAAGTTTTATTGCAACATAGCCTCATTCTTTTATATAACATCTATAGCTTTCATGTGTTATATCAAAAGAGACCATATGACCGCATTGTTCAATACCTGCCTATGAGAACACGCAGTGTTTTTCTGTTCTTATGTTTGCTGAGAATGATGTTTTCCAGGTTCATCCATGTCCCTACAAATGACACGAACTCATCCCTTTTTTTATGGCTGCATAGTATTCCATGGTGTATATGTGCCACATTTTCTTTATCCAGTGTATCACTGATGGGCATTTGGGTTGGTTCCAAGTCTTGCTATTATGAACAGTGCCACAATAAACATACATGTGCATGTGTCTTTATGATAGAATGATTTATAATCCTTTGGGTATATACCCAGTAATGGGATTGCTGAGTCAAATGTATTTCTATTTCTAGATCCTTAAGGAACTGCCACACTGTCTTCTACAATGGTTGAACTAGCTTACACCCACACCAACAGTGTAATAGCCTTCCTATTTTTCCACATCCTCTCCAGCATCTGTTGTCTCCTGATTTTTTAATGATCACCATTCTAACTGGCATGAGATGGTATCTAAATGTGGTTTTGATTTGCATTTCTCTAATGAGAAATGTTTGTTGGCTGCATAAATGTCTTCTTTTGAAAAGTGTTCATATCCTTCACCCACTTTTTGATGGTTTTTTTTTTTCTTGTAAACTTAAGCTCTTTGTAGATTCTGGATATTAGCCCTTTGTCAGGTGGGTAGATTGCAAAAATTTTTTCCCATTCTGCTGGTTGCTGGTTCACTCTAAGGATAGTTTCTTTTGCTCTGCAGAAGCTCTTAAGTTTAATTAGATCCAATTTGTTTACAATTTTGGCTTTTGTTGCCATTGCTTTTGGTGTTTTAGTCATGAAGTCCTTGCCCATGCCTAAGTACTGAGTGGCATTGCCTAGGTTTTCTTCTAGGGTTTTTATGGTGTTAGGTCTTACATTTAAATTGTTAATCCATCTGGAGTTAATTTTCGTATAAGGTGTAAAGAAGGGATCCAACTTCAGCTTTCTGCATATGGCTAGCCAGTTTTCCCAACACCATTTATTAAATAGGGAATCCTTTCCCCACTGCTTTTGTCAGGTTTGTCAAATATCAGATGGTTGTAGATGTGTGGCATTATTTATAAGGCCTCTGTTCTGTTCTATTGGTCTATATCTCTGTTTTGGTACCAGTACAATGCTGTTTTGATTACTGTAGCCTTGTAGTATAGTTTGAAGTCAGGCAGCATGATGCCTCTAGCTTTGTTTTTCAGTTTTTGTTTTTCTTTTTTTTGTTGTTGTTTTTGCTTAGGATTGTCTTGGCTATGCAGGCTCTTTTTTGGTTCCATATTAAGTTTAAGGTGGTTTTTTTCCAATTCTGTGAAGAAAGTCAATGGTAGCTTGATGGGGATAGCACTGAATCTTTAACTTACTTTGGGCAGTATGGCCATTTTTATGATATTGATTCTTCTTAACCATAAGCATGGAATGTTTTTCCATCTGTTTGTATCCTCTCTTATTTCCTTGAGCAGAGATTTGTAGTTCTCCTTGAAGAGGTCCTTCACATCCCTTGTTAGTTGTATTTCTAGGTATTTTGTTCTTTTTGTAACAATTGTGAATGGGAGTTCACTCATGATTTGGCTGTCTGTTATTGGTGTATAGGAATGCTTGTGGTTTTTGCACATTGATTTTGTATCCTGAGACTTTGCTGAAGTTGCTTATCAGCTTAAGGAGATTTTGGACTGAGATGATGGGGTCTTCTAACTACACAATCATGTCATCTGCAAATAGAGACAATTTGACTTTCTCTTTTCCTAATTGTGGCTAGAGAACATACTTTGTACTATTTCTATCCTTTTAAATTTATGAGGGTTTTGTTTTTGTTTTGTTTAGCTTAGCATAAAGTCTATCCTGGAGAACAGTTCACATGAATTTGAGAAGACTATAAATTCTGTTGTTAAATGGAATATTCTGATAGATGTCTGTTAAGTCTCACTGGCATATGGTGGTGCAGGTGTTCAAGTCTTCTCTTTTCTCACCTTCTGCCTAATTGTTCTTTCCATTATTGAAAGTTGTGTATTTAAGTCTCCAACTTTATTATTCAAATGTCTATTTCTCTATTCACTTCTAGTATGCTTTACTTAATGTACTTTGAGGCTCTTTTGTTAAATGCATATGTGTTTATAACTCTATCTTAACTGATTCACCCTTTTGTCATTATAAAATGTGATGCTTTACCTCATACCAATGTTTGTCATAAAGTCCATTTTGTCTGATATTAGTATTGCTACTCCAGCTCTCCTTTGCTCTTCATGTATCTCTATCCTTTGACTTTCAATCTATTTGTATCTTTGAATCTAAGGTTTGTCTCCTGAAGACAGCATATAGCTGCATCTTGCTTTATTTTTAATCCAATCTTAAAATTGCTGTCTTTTGACTGGATTATTTAATATATTAACACTTTTCAAATCCATTCACATATAATAATATTGATATAGTAGATTTACATCTGCCATTTTTCTTTTTTCTGATACATTTCATGCCTTTTTTGGCTCTATCCCTCCTTTACTTTTTTTCATTTGCATTAAGTGAATATTTGGTAGTGCAGTATTTTACTTAATAATTTTTACTACTTTTTGAGTTATTTGCTTTCTGGTTGCTCTAAGCTTACCATATACATCTTAACTGTAAGTAACAGCATCAGATTTTTACTAAATTCTAGTGAGCCACAGAAACATTACTCTATATAGCTCTATTCCCTTTATCTCCTTTTTGTGGTATTGCTGTTATACATATCAATAAACATCACAAACTCCAAAATACATTGTTACAAATTATGACTTTATATAATTTTATGTCTTCTAAAAATGCTGAGTAGAAAGGATAGTAATTATGTTCATAGCTCTTAATATTTATCTTATCTTTCTGGCTCACTTCATTTGTTCCTGTTGATTTGAATTACCATCTGGAGTAATTTCCTTAGCCCAGTACAGCTTCACTATCACCCATGTCCTTTTTGCTGTTATGGGAAAATATATTACATTTCTATATGTTAAAGGCCCACAATGACATTGTATATGCACTGTTTTATATGAACACTTTTTAAATCAGTTAAGACTAGAGAGCAGGAAAAAAAAATGCATTAATGTATTTTTACTGTCTTTTTCTTAAGAGTCAGACTCTTGCTGTATTGCCCAAGCTGGAGGGCAGCCTAGCTCACTGCAACCTCAAACTCCTAGGCTCATGGGATCTTCCCACTTTGGCCTCCCAAAGCATTAGGATTACAAGCATGAGCTACTACACCTGGCCTTAATTGTCTTTTTTAATTACTTAATTACCTTTACCTTGTTCTTTGCTTTTTTTTCATATGGATTCAAATTATTTTCTCGGTTCATTTGTTTTCAGCCTAAACAATTTCCTTTATTATTTCCTATAAGGTATGTTTGCTAGCAACAAATTATTTTCTCTTTCATTTATCTGTAAATGTCTTTCTTTTGCCTTTTTTTAAAAAGATAATTTTGCAGGATATAAGATTATTGGTTAATAGTTTTTATTCTTTTACTTTCAGCACTTTGTATGTTATTCCATTGCCTTCTAGTCTCTATTGCTTCTGCTAAGAAATCAGCTATTAATCTTAATCTTATTGAGGCTCACTGTAAGTGTTTTTTTTTTTTTTTTTTTTAACTTTTATTTTAGGTTCAGGAGTAGATATGCAGCTTTGTTATGCAGGTAAACTCATGTATGCGACAAGTTCTTTTTCTCTTGCTGATTTCAAGATTTTCTCCTTGTCTTTGACTTTCAGCATTTTACTAAGACTCATCTATTTGTGGATCTCTTTTGTGTAATCTATTTGGAGTTCACTGAGCTTCCTAGAAGAACAGATTAGTGGGAACTTGAATAAATCTGGTAACTTTTCAGCCATTATTTCCTCAAATATTTTCTCTGCTCCTTTTTCCCTCCTTTCTTCTTCAGTATCCTGTCACACATATGTTGGCATGCCCTCTATTTTTCCAAGATTCTGTTCATTTTTCTTCCTTTTTGTTTTTCTGATTAATCTCTATCAATCTATCTTCAAATTGCTAACTCTTCTGCCAGTTCAAATCTGTTGTTAAGCCCTTCTAATGAATTTTTCATTTTAGTAATTTTACTTTATTCCAGAATTTCTATGTGGAGAGAGAGAGATATATATACTATACATATATTATATATAGTATATATACTATATATTATATAAAATATAGTATAGTATATACTATATATTATATATTATATAGTATATATACTATATACATGCTATATTTTATATAATATGTATATATATACTTAAATATATATAAATATATAATATATATTATACAGATATAAAATATATATATTATACATATATAAAAATATATATATATATACACACACACATATACACCTTAAGTTCTGAGATACATGTGCAGAACATGCAGGTTTGTTACATAGGTATACACTTGCCATGGTGGTTTGCTGCACCCATCAAACCACATCTACATCAGGTATTTCTCCTAATGCTATCTCTCCCCTAGCCCCCCACCCCACAACAAGCCCTGATGTGTGATGTTCCCCTCCCTGTGTCCGTGTGTTCTCATTAGTGAACTGGAGATATTTAAATGAAGTAAACTAGACTAAGGATGGAACGGACACATAGTTGCTGACTTAACTGTTATTCTGGTTCTGCTGAAGGAAAGGAGAAAGAGATCACAGAACAAACTGGTAGACATAGGGAAGCTGACTTTAGCTCAATTATACAAGGAAGATTTTTTTTTTCCTAAAGGCTTAGTTTGGAATAATTTTTTAAGCAAATAGTCTGACAATGGCATATGCTACCTTAGAAGATAATGAGGTGCTCATTTTAAGCATAAGTTTATATCCTTTCACAATTGTTCAAGATTGTATTCCTTCTTTGGGATGGGAGATTTGAGCACTCACTCAAGTCTTTACACCTTCTGTGACAGTCAAGAACCCTGGCCTTGAATGTAGCCATTTTAACATAATGCAAAGCACTTTACATGCCTATAAATATGCAGCGCTAAGAACCTATTTTTAATTTCCAGAAAAATGTTTACAAAAAAACCTTGAATGTTTTCCTAGGCATATACAAAGATCAAATCAAAATGAATTAGACTTAAATCTAAGACCTCAAACTATGAAGCTACTAAAAGAAAACATTGGGGAAACTCTCCAGGACACTGATCTGGGCAAAGATCTCTTGAGTAATACCTCATAAGCACAGGCAACCAAGGCAAAAGTGGACAAATTGTATTATATTGAGTTAAAAAGCTTCTGCATAGCAAAGGAAACAAAGTGAAGAGACAACCCACAGAATGATAGAAAATATTCACAAACTGACAAGGGATGTGAATCCCTATATCCATCTGACAAGGGATTAATAACCAGAATATATAAGGAGCTCAAACAACTGTATATGAAAAAAAATATATTAAGTCAATTAAAAAAGGGGAAAAGATCTGAAGAGACACTTTTCAAAAGAGACATACAAATGGTAAGCAGGTACATGAAGAGGTGCGCAACATCACTGGCCATCAGAGAAATGCATATGAAACTACAACGAGGTGTCATCTCACCCCACTTAAAATGGACTTTGACCGAAAGACAGGCAATCATGAATGCTGGTGAGCTTGTGGAGAAAAGGAAACACTGTTGTGGGGATGTAAATTAGTACAGCTACTGTGGAAAACAGTAGTAGTTTTGAGGTTCCTGAAAAACTAAAAAGAGGCTGGCACAGTGGCTCATGCCTGTAATCCCAGCATTTTGGGAGGCCGAGGTGGGCAGATCACGAGGTCAGGAGATCAAGACCATCCTGGCTAACACAGTGAAACCCTGTCTCTATTAAAAATACAAAAAATTAGGCGGGCATGGTAACATGCACCTGTAGGCCTGGCTACTTGGGAGGCTGAGGCAGGAGAATTGCTTGAACCAGGGAGGCAGAGGTTGCAGTGAGCTGAGATCATGCCATTGCACTCCAGCCTGGGCAAGAGAGTCAAACTCCGTCTCAAAAAAAAAAGAGAGAGAACTATCATATAATCCAGCAATTCCACGGCTAGGTATATACCCAAAAGAAATGAAATCTTCATATCAAAGAGATATCTGCATTCTCATGTTTACTGCAGCACTATTAACAACAGGTAAGACTTGGAAGCAACCTAAGTGCCCATCATCAGACAAATGAATAAACAAAATGTGGTACACATACACAATAGAGAATTATTCAACCATAAAAAAAGAATGAGATCCTGTCACTTGCAACAGCATGGATGGAACTGGAGGACATTTTATTAAGTGAAATAAGCTAGGCACAGAAAGGAAAATTTTAAACATTCTCAGTGATTTGTGGGAGCTAAAAATTAAAACAACTAATGGAGATACAGAGTAGCATGTTGGTTACTGGAGGATGGGAAGGGTAGTAGGGGTGGGAGAAAGGGGGATGGTTAATGGGAACAAAATAATGGTTAGCTAGAATGAATAAGATTTAGTACTTCATAGCACAATGGGGTAACTACAGTCAACAATAATTTATTGTAGATTTTAAAATAAGAGTACAATTGATATGTTTATAATACAAAGAAATAATACTTGAGGTGATGAATACCCCATTTACTCTAATGATTGTTATGCATTGCATGCCTGTATCAAAATGTCTCACATACCCTATATATTACACACCAACTATGTACCCATGAAAATCAATTTTTTAAAAATTTTGAAATTAAAAAAAATGTTTTTCTAGCCAAGAGATCCTTTGAGGTTGCTGTTTAAAAGTATTTTCCTGATTAGTTACATATCTGGTAGCTTACTTTATAAACCACTGAGAGAAGTTGCTTTGAACTTCTATATTCCTTCATGTACTTGATTTAAAATATTAGAATAAAGTAATTCATTTTCAAGAGTTTCTCAGGTCTTCCCAAGGATTTTTTCAAAATAATGGAGATCCAGAACTCACCAGAAGAAATCTTACCAGCACCTTTACAGTCAACAGAAAATGCTGATGTGACTCCATTGGCTGACCCCAGTTCGTACATGGAAATTTGATAAGGGGGCCTCAGCTTGATTTCCATCTGCATATCAGAAAGATTTATCTTTGTTGAAAGAGACCTGGGATTATTATATCGCTGCTTGGTCCTCTGAATGAAGTTATCTATATAAAACAAAAAAATAAATTTCCTTGCAGTTACTTGTCAATCATTTCAGAACATGATGTTTATGGATAATAAATATTAGTTTATTATTCAAAATTGTTCAATTTGTCATAAAATATTCAGAACTTGTGTTTAATGATTAATATATCATGGAGTCATCAGTTTTAAACTCTAGAAATCAGCAATTGAAAATAAACTAAGAATTTAACCTTACCTAAGTATATTATATCCACTTCAAGGAATTCTAAAAACAAAAAACAGCTTTAGCTTTAAACCAAAGTCTTGAATTTTTTTTTTTTTTGAGACAGGGTCTTCTCTGTCACCAGGGTGCAGTGTTACAATCATAGCTCACTGTAATCTTGAACTCCTGTGCTCAACTGATCCTCCTGCTTCAACCTCCCAAGTAGCTAGGGCTACAGGTGTAAGCCACCATGCCTGGCCTTTTTTTTTTTTTTTTTTCTGTACAGACAGGGTCTATGTTGTCCAGGGTGTTCTTGAACTCCTGGCCTCAAGTGATCCTACTGCCTCAGTCTCCCAAAGTGCTGGGATAACAGGCATGAGCCACCACACCCTGTGTCAAATCTTGTTTTTTTATAGAGATTCCTATCACATGAAATATTAAATCTGTCAGATTTACCAGCTGCAATTTCATAAGCACATTAGATGTTGCATGTTTTTATAAATCTGTTTTCTTTTTATTGCTTACACCATTAGAATGTATGTTTTAAAAAATAAATTGAATGAAAGTAATAAGACATTTCCTAAATATTTTCCAAGTGGAATTTTATTTTTACTATTTACAACGTTTTTTTTTTTTTTCCTTCTACATCAGAAGTTGAGCAAACAACTGCCCACAGGCCAAATCTAGCCTGCTGACTATTCTGTAAAGTTTTATTAGAATATAACTGCATTCATTTATGTACTGCCTATGGCTGCTTTCGAGCTACAATGGCAGGGCTGAAAAGTCGTGACAGCAACTATATGGTCCTTAAAGCCTAAAATATGTACTATCTGGTCCTTTCCAGCAAATGTTTGCCATCCCCTGTTCTATATGAAGCAGACTATAAAAGATTACATAAACACAAAAGTCTGAATCTCTGGCTTATAAGCTTCTCATTGAGAAGTTATCCTCCAGCATTAATTCTTTCGACCAATACTCACAATCCCCTTCCCAGCTTAAATACAATTTTTTTCTTATAAGCATCTAAGTAAAAAGTTACCATAATTTATAGATCATTTACCAAATTATTCTATCAAAAGCAAGATAGCAGAAGTCCCCTCTCCACCCAATATTATATTTAAAATTGCCTATGATTGGATGGAGACAGAACAAAAAGGAAAAAAAATCAGGCCCTTACCAAATTCAATGAAACAGTATGGTCTGACAGCAGTATTTGTCTTCATCATGTTATAAGTAGTAATGAACTCCTTCTGAAGCTCATCCAGGAAAGAGAAGGCGAGAACATTTGGGTAATTTTCAGTGCACAACATCATGTAGCTCACTCCGAGAGAGCTAATAAAACTATAGTGTAAAAAACATTGGTTTTAAAATTTCAAATTAAATCAAGGTAATTCATTGCTTCACAAGACTGGTTCTATACACCACAAACTGTTACTACAGTGGCAATGAAGATCTAAACATTTATTAATATATTCTAGGAAAAAATTTAAAGGAATCAAAATATAGTACTATTATAAGTTGTGGTTTAAAAATAGAAGACAAAAATGGAATGTACTACAGAGAACATACAATATGGTTCTAACATTTCAGTTACTTATCACTCGGGGTAAAAAGGAGCGGAACAGGTATACAAATATATTAAAATATATTATAACTATTACAGATAGCTTAAAGTTTAACCCTTCAGCATGTTTTCCACTTTTGAGTCCAGAACCCTTTCGAGATTCTAATGAAAGTCAGGAACACTCTCCCTAGAAAGATGCCAGAACACAGAAGATTGCACACAATTTCAAGGTGATCATTGACCTCCTGATGTCATCATTGACACACCCCATAATCAAATCCTCTACTTTATACAGTAATTTATTACAAACCATGAGAAGGGATAATTTATGAGTTTATATTAAAAAAAAAAAACAAAAGGAGGAGAAATGAGGGTTATTGTTTAGAGCAGAATGCTGAGTGTTGACTGGTAAATGTAGAGGCAGTGCTAGCAACAGAAAAATCAGCATTTTGCAACCAACATAGTAAAGACTGGATCAGGCAAGGACAATCATGGATGCTAAATCTAGGGGAAAATTTTTATGAATTAGTATATTTGCATGGTTTTAACATGTCTTTCCATCGATTGTTTTTTAGTTGCAAGGGGAAAATATTATACAGTAGAAATTAGGCAACTCCTTCACCAAGTACTCTCTAACATCACCAATGTTAGATGGACATTGTATATCTCCATATTTTATATCCTGAGAAAGACACATCAGCTATATAATATTCTGAGAATGCATAATTTGAATTTAATCATAAGAAAACATCAAAATGATCAACATCCTGTTTTTAAAAAGGAAAAGGTATATTCTTTAAAAATGCCAGAATCATAAAAAAGAAATAAAGGATGTGGAAATGTTGCCAATCAAAAGCAGCTAAAGCTAAAGAAGCTAAAGAGGCTGGGTGCGGTGGCTCACACCTGTAATCTCAGCACTTTGGGAGGCCAAGATGGGCAAATCACCTCAGGTCAGGAGTTGTAGACAGGCCTGGCCAACATGGTGAAATCCCGTGTCTACTAAAAATACAAAAATTAACCGAACATGGTGGTGCGCACCTGTATTCCCAGCTATTCAGGAGGCTGAGGCAGAAGAATTGCTTGAACCCCGGAGCCAGAGGTTGCAGAGAGCTGACATTGTGCTACTGCACTCCAGCCTGGGTGACAAGAGAAAGACTGTCAAAAAAAAAAAAAAGCTAAAGAGATGACAACTAAATGCAATACCTAATGCTAGTCCAAATCCTGTGCCAGAAAGCAGGAAAAAAAATGCTATAAAGCATATTCCTGGGTCAACTGACAAAAAATGAAAGTCAGGAGTAGATAAAATATGGTATGAATATTAAATGTATTGAAGCTGATATGCGTACTGTAGTTAAGTTAGAGACTATCCCTAATTTTAGAAAATATACTCTTTAGTAGTTAGGAAGAAAGGAGAATAGTATTTATAAATTTCTCTCAAATGGATCAGGGAAAAAAATCAGGTAGGTAGATCAAACGCAAAGACAAATGGGGTAAAATGTTGACAAAAGGTGAATATGAAAACAGGTACTACTTAAATTTTTCTTATTCATACAACTTTTCTGTAAGTTTGAAATTACTTCTAAATAACAAATTTTGAAATTAAAAATGAAAAGCACTGAAACATTAAAACTAACCATATTCTATTGGAAAAAAGCTTTCTAGAATATAGTATATCCCCCACTATGATAAATAAGCAGAGCACAAAACACAAAGTAACCCTTTTTAATGAGTCGCCTAAACATAATTGCATAGTACTGTCAATATAGCTGGTCTAGATCAGGGCAGTAAACAGTATGCAGGGTAACTCCCCGCTCCTATGCTGGACTCTGCTAATCTACACAGTAATTTTTTATTTGAGACTCTAATTACTGTGTAGATTAGCAGAGTCCAGCATAGGAATGGGGAGTCCAGGTTGGAGTGCAAGTGGCACGATCTCGGCTCACTGCAACCTCCACCTCCCTGGTTCAAGTGATTCTCCTGTTTCAGCCTCCTGAGTAGCTGAGATTACAGGTACTCACCACCATATCCAGCTAATTTTTGTATTTTTAGTAGAGACAGGGTTTCACCATGTTGGCCAGGGTGGTCTTGAACTCCTGACTTCAAGTGATCCACCTGCCTCAGCCTCCCAAAGCGGTGGGATTACAGACATGAGCCATGGTGCCTGGCCTACACAGTAACTTTTTTTTTTTTTTTTTTTTTTTT
>PVKP010048913.1:0-14216 GCA_004027715.1 Plecturocebus donacophilus | reverse complement strand
CCGGCGATGGTGAAGGGAGGGGGCCAGGCCAGCCCGGGAACGCCGCGCTCGCTCGCTCTCTCGTTCTCTTCTGGGGCTGCAGGGCTCGCGGGGCTGGAGGGGGTGGGGGGAGCGAGGCGTGAGGGGGTCTCGCGGCGGTGGCGGCGGCTACTGCGCGGGGGGAGGGGAGGCAGCGGAGGAGGAGAGCTAGAGCGCCTCGCACCGCGGGAGCGACGGAGCTGAGAAGCAGGGAGGGAGGGAGGGAGAGAGAGAGAGAGGGAGGAGGGGCGCACGCCGGGAGCGGGGCGGCTCTTGGCGGCTGGCAGCCCGACGCGCGTGCGCGCGCCCCTCCCTTCCCTCCCCGCCACCGCCTTCCCCCTCCTCCACCACCTCTTCCTCCTCCTTCTACCGCTGCCACGCCTCCTCTCGGCCTCCCGCGCGGTCGCGGCGCTTTGCGACGCCGGCGCGTGTCCCCCGCCTATAAAGAGCCCAGAAGCAGCGGGGCCCGAGGGTGGGCGCAGGGGTCGCCGTGGCCCCAGAGTGACTGTTGTACGACTGGACGCCGCAGTTCCAAAGGCGTGTCCCGGAAAGGAACCCAGGTCCCCGGCTCTCGGCGCCCTTCCCCCTGTGGATCCAGGAACCTCCACAGCCATCCTGGGACTGGCCCTGGTCGATGCAGGCCCCTCCCCGTGACACCTAGTCTTCGGTCCCTCCACTTAGTAGCTACTTGATTAGGATGTGCTGAGAATGTGGGTCTTATCGGTGGGAACAGACCTTCGTGCAGGCCAGCCCACGGGCAAGTGTGCCCTTGGACACGTTACCCACCCTGGGTGCGGCAGTTCCACGTGAGAAACAGGGGAAGACGGAAAGGTCAGCTTCTGCTTCCCTTCTTAACTACAAAGGGGAAGTTGTGAGGAAAAAGAGACAATAACAAACCGGGTCTCTAGCCCTTCTCATTGTGATTTGGAGCAAGTGCTCAGGCTGCCCTTCGCCTTCCCCATTTGTAAAATAAACTACTGTGGTTGAACTTTGACCCCTTAGAGGTCCTTTTGGCTTGAATGTCCACCCTGGAACTGAGGGACTTTAGAGATAATCATCACCAAAGTGAGATGTGGGAAGTCTTTGGTCCCCGTGGTTTAGAATACAGTACTCCTTTCTCTCAGGAAGGCATGTTCTAGGATAACTGCTTAAAAACCATTTCCTAGAAAAGCCAGAATACTGTGAGAGTTATACACACACAATTTCGGAATCAGTCAGATCTTGGTTCCAACCCTAGTTCCACACATTACTTCTCCCCGTGTCATCAGTTTTTTTGTTTTGTTCTGTTTGCGGCAGGGTCTCAATCACCCAGGCCACAGCTCAGTGGCGTGCTCACGGCTCACTGCACACTCCGCCTCCCAGGTTCAAACGATTCTCCCACCTCAGCCTCCCAAGTAGGACTACAGGTGCATGCCACCACACCCGGCTGTTTCATCAGCTGCTGTAAAAGGAGATTAATTATACCCAACACAAGCTACTGTAATGATTAAATGTATGTACAGGATTTAGCATAGTGACTGACTTATAAACAGGAACTTGGAAGAAAGAAAAAACTTTAAGGCATAGCTGTATTCTGGATACGACCACTACCCCACCTTTTATTGAGACAGGGTCTCACTCTGTTGCCCAGGCTGGAGTACAGTAGAGTGACTAGCTCACTGTAGCAGCAACCTCCTGGGCTCAAGCCATCCTTTAACCTCAGTCTCCCAAGTAGCAGGACCACAGGTGCATGTCATCATGCCTAACTAATTTTTAAATTTTAATTTTATTGTAAAGGAGGGGGTCTTGATATTGCCAAGGCTCATCCTTCTTTTTTTTTTTTTTTGAGACGGAGTCTCCCTCTGTCACCTAGGCTGGAGTGCAGTGGCACGATCTCAGCTCACTGTAACTTCTGCCTCCTGGGTTCAAGAGATTCTTCTGCCTCAGCCTCCCGAGTAGCTGGGACTACAGGCATGCACCACCACACCCGGCTAATTTTTGTATTTTTAGTCAAGACAAGATTTCACCATGTTGGCCAGACTGGTCTCCAACCCCTGACCTCAGGTGACCCACCCACCTTGGCCTCCCAAAGTGCTGGGAGTACTGGCATGAGCCACCGCACCCAGCCAGCGACAGTTTTTGATTTATAAAAAAATTGAAAATAGTAGAGTTCCCCTATACCTGGCACCCAGTTTCCCCTTTTATTAACATCTTACATTAGTGGAGTACATGTATTACAATTAATGAGCTAATACTAATACATTACTATTTTTTTATTTTTAAAGATGGGATTTCACCATGATGGCCAGGCTGGTCTTAAACTCCTGACCTCAGGTGATCCACCCACCTCAGCCTTCCAAAGTCCTAGGATTACAGGCTTGAGCCACCGCGCCCGGCTAATACATTACTATTAACTGAAGTTCATACTTCCTTAATTTTTACCTAATGACCTTTCATTGTTCCAGGATCTCATCCAGAATACAAGACTACATTCAGTTTTCCTGTTTCCTTAGATTCCTCTTGACTGTACAAGTTTCTTAGACTTTGTTTTGATGACCTTAACAGTTTTGAAAAATACTGGTCAAGTATTTTGTAGACTGTCCCTCAATTGCGATTGTGATGCTTTTCTCATGATTAGACTGGGATTATAAATTTTTGAGGGTAAGATCACAGAGGTAAAATGCCATTTCATCACATCATATTAAGGGCACAAATAGCAACATAGCAATGTTGATGTTGACCTTGATCGCCTGGATGAGGAAGTGTGTCAAGTCTCTCCACTGTAAACTTACTCTGCCCCTCCCTTCCCATTTTCTATACTGTACTCTTTGGAAGGGAGTCACTCTACACAATCCAGACTTAAGAAGACACCCCCCCTCCTTTTTTTGGCCTTTTTTTCTTCTTGTAGATGAGGTCTCAGTGTTTTAAAACATCCTTTTCTAGCCGCCAACCCTACTGTCCAGGTCTTGAGACTGAGCTCTACTGGAATTAGAGCTCCCCTCAGAGAAGAGGGAGTATCCTAGTGAACACAAGCCCCTCATATCAAAATGATGGTTTATGTCCCATCTGGCTTTCCCTCTAGTACCAGTCAATTTAGGGACAAGAGGATTGCTGACCTGGAAATGTGAAAGATGATGTTGACACCTTTAATAGCAAGGCTGTGAGCAGATAAATAGGCAGAAACATCATCTTCAAAGCATTTCACCCACGAAAACTCATCACAGCCCCACCCTGACCTGAAGGATGATGAAGCCCTAGTCTAATCCACCGAAACATATACTTGGCACCCAGACCAGAAGCAGCCTCCTGGGCTCATATCAACTCACAGACTCACTAAGCATCCATTGCGGGCATGCCTCTATGCTGGGAGGTTCGCAGCTCAATGTATTAATGAGTTTTATAATCAAGGGTCTTTATTTTTAGGTCACAGGAACCGGAATTCCACAGAACTAGCTCATGTGTTTTTATTCTAACCAGTAAGACATTGTTTATTGGTAGACTGCCACTGTGTCTTATTTATCCCTGAATCCTCAGCAACAGGCACACCATCTGACACAAAGTAGACACTAAGTAATTGTTCTCAAGAGACTCATGGCCAAGGACAGGAAGACAATGAGTAATCACAAAATCACAAATGAATCGTACCTTCTATCCCCATGCCTGTTTTCTCTCAGGCACATAGTAGGTGCTCAAGACTATAAATTCCAAAACACTATACCAGCTACTCCAATGTTTGGCACATATTAAGTGCTCAAAACATATTTGTTAAAAGAATGAATGCTAGAAACAGCTTCCTACAGCTTTTTCATAGTGTTTCCTTATAGTATGTAGATTGACTTTACTGATTGGTGCCCTCTAGTGGTAAAGGTGGTAAAGAAAACAGCACTCAAAAATTTTAAAATATTTTTTTTTTAAAAAGAAAACAGAGCACTTACACTCGGTGTCAGGTATCACCTGGTACGTTCCAACCAGGGTACATTTTCTTTTTTTTTTTTAACTGAAACAGAGTCTCCCGCTGATGCTCAGGGTGGAGTGCAGTGGCATGATCTGGACTCACTGTAACCTCCACCTCCTGGCCTCAAGCAATCATCCCACCTCAGCCCCTGGAGTAGCTGGGACTATAGACACAGCGCCACCATGCCAGACTAATTTTTGTATTTTTAGCTCAAGCGATCCACCCGCCTCAGCCTCCCAAAGTGTTGAGATTACAGGTGTGAGCCACCGCAGCAGGCCCGTTACTAATTTTAGAGGAAGACTGTGGCTCCTTAGGAACAGTGTCCAAGTTTTACACATTTTACACATATGTTAACATGTTAAATGAAAAGTTGGTTCCCGTAAAAGTCTTTTTTTAAGTTTTTATAAAGTCATGTCTATTGAAGTATGATTTTACATTCAGTAAAATTCATCCTGTTAAGATTTGACAAATGCACAGTCATACCATAAGCAAGATGCAGAACAGCTGTAGAATCACTCTAACGATTCCCTCCTGTCCATTTGCAATCAACCCCTTTTTGATCCCAAGGAACTCACTGACCTATTTTTCTGTCAAAAGTGTCAAATTTAATCACTAAAATGATCTGCAGTACTATGGAAAAATGTATAAGCACATAAAATACACAAACCAATTATTTTTTAAAGTGAGATACTTTAAAAAGTTTCTTTAGCATACCAACAAAAAATGAAGGTAGCATTGCATTTTACTATAGATGTGCAAATATTCAAAGTCCACCATTGTCCTATATGGGGCTCAACAGTAATGTTTAAGAATACACTGGGTGGGCATGGTGGCTTGTGCTTGTAATCCCAGCACTTTGGGAGGCCAAGGTGGGCGGATCACCTGAGGTCAGGAGTTTGCAGCCTGGCCAGCATGGTAAAACCCCATCTCTACAAACATTAGCCCTGTAATCCCAGCTACTTGGGAGGCTGAGGTGGGAGAATCACTTGAACCTGGAAGGCGGAGGTTGCAGTGAGTCCAGATTGTACCACTGCACTCCAGCCTGGGCACTAGCAAGACTCAAAACAAAACAAAAATGTGTAAAAATACAAAATTACCTGGGTGGTGATGCATGCCTGTGATCCCAGCTATTCGGAAACCTGAGGCAGAAGAATGATCCCAAGAGGCAGATGGTGCAGTGAGCTTAGATCGCACCACTGTAGGTCAGCCTGGGAAACAAGAGTGGAGCCTTTAAAAAAAAAAAAAAAAAAAAAAAGACTCAGATCTCATAAACTGCAAAAAAAGAAAAAAAGAAAAAAAGACTATACTGTAAAATAACAATCTTAACAATCTTTAGAGTTAAGTCATATCTTTGTTGAGTATATGAACCATGATTAATGTATTGCTCTTTGATATTAACACTGTCAAGTTACAGACCACAGCTGGTTCATAGAAAAACTACTTTAATGAAATTGAATTCCATAAAAATTTTCTACAGGATCAACTCAACTATAAGGCAGAGACACAAAACTGTCAGGTAATATTCTTATAGATGGTTGGGGCCATCTCAAAATTCACCCTTGCTACCACTATGAAAAGAACAACCAAAAAAAGCAACCTCTATTCTGTAGATACTAAAGGGAACATATCCAAATATATCTTACCTACTTGAAAAACTTCACTGATTCTTTCAAGCGCCAGACCTTCAGTTCATCAGCATCTTGAAACTCCACAACGCCCAGTCACACATCCCGGCCGAAAAGCAGTCTTTTTTTTGAGACAGAGTTTCGCTCTTGTTGCCCAGGCTGGAGTACGATGGCGCGATCTCAGCTCACTGCAACCTCTACCTCCCGGGTTCAACCGATTCTCCTGCCTCAGCTTCCTGAGTAGCTGAGATTACAGGCATGCGTCACCAGGCCTGGCTAATTTTGTATTTTTAGTAGAGACCGCATTTCTCCATGTTGGTCAGGCTGGTCTCTAACTCCCAATCTTAGGTGAGCCACCTGCCTTGGCCTCTCAAAGTGCTGGGATTACAGGCGTGAGCCACCACTCTTTTTTAACGGAGTCTCACTCTGTCCTCCAGGCTGGAGTGCAGTGGCGCGATCTCTGCTCAATGCAACCTCCGCCTCCCAAGTTCAAGCGATTCTCCTGCCTTAGCCTTCCGAGTAGCTGGTACTACAGGCGCCCGCTACCATGCCCAACTAATTTTTTATATTTTTAGTAGAGACGGGGTTTCACCACATTGGCCAGGTTGGTCTCCAACTCCTGACGTGTGATTCGCCCACTTCAGCCTCCCAAATTGCTGGGATTATAGGTGTGAACCATCACACCGGCAAAAGTCATTCTTTATAAGGTCAGAATTAACCTTCCTAAGGCAAATATTGTTCCCTCCTGTTTATCTTACTAAGATTTCTATATATTTTCTTTTTGAAAGAAAGATACTCATTTTAAGAAGTGCCACTAGGCGCAGTGGCTCATGCCTGTTATCCCAGCACTTTGGGAGGCTGAGGCGGGAGGATCAACTGATGAGTTTGAGAACAACCTGCCCAACATGGTGAAGACCTGTCTCTACTAAAAAAATACAAAAATAAGCCGAGCACGGTGGCATGCACCTATAATCCCAGCTACTTGGGAGGCTGAGGCGGAAGAATCGCTTGAACCTGGGGAGACGGAGGTTGCAGTGAGCCGAGATCATGCCACTGCACTCCAGCTTGGGCAACAGAGACACTGTCTCAAGGAAAAATAACTAACTAAATAAAAATAACTAACTAAATAAAATTAACAAACATCACTATTTGACAGGCTCTTTACATATAGCATCTTATTTAATCTGCACAAGAATCTATGGCATGGTCATTATTAGAATATTTGTTTTACTAATTAAACTAAGGCTTAGAACAGAACAGTTTAAAAGTTATCTGAGTTAGCCAGGTGTGGTGGCTTACACCTGTAATCCCAGCTGACCAACATGGTGAAACCCTATCTCTACTAAAAATACAAAAATTAGTTGGGCATGGTTATGCACGCCTGTAATCCCAGCTACTCGAGAGGCTAAAGCAGAAAAATTGATTGAACCTGGGAGGTGGAGGTGGAGGTGAGCCAAGATCGCACCACTGCACTCCAGCCTGGGTGACAGAGACTCCATCTCAAAAAAAAAAAAAAAAAAATTACCTGAGTTCACTCAGTTAGTAAATGGCAGAACCTAGGTTGACCTTAGCCATAACATGTCAGTGTGACTGCTGTTAACTACCATGCTATTGTCAACCTAAAGGAAAAAACTGAGGCAAAATTAATATAAGTAGAATTTACTTGGGCCAAATTTGAGACCCACAACCCAGGAGCATAGATTCAAGTTACCCTGCATATATGCTCTAATTAGTAGCAGATACAAGTGTGTTTGTTTATTTATTATTTTTATTCAGATGAAGGTCTTGCTATGTTGCCCAGGCTGTTTTTTGTTTGTTACAAATTTATTTAAATAGAGACAAAGTCTTATTCTTTGCCCAGGCTAATCTCAAACTCCTGGGCTCAAACCATCTATCCACTTCAACCTCCCAAAATGCTGGGATTACAGGCATGAGCCACTGCACCTGGCTCCCAGGCTGGTCTTTAACTCCTGGGCTCCAGAGCTCTTCCTGAGGCTGAGTGTGGTGGCTCACACCTGTAATTCCAACACTTTGGGAGGCCAAGGCAGGTGGATGGCTTGAGCCCAGGAGTTCAAGACCAGTTTGAGCAACATAGTGAAACCCCACCTCTTAAAAAAAAATCTTCCTGTCTTAGTCTCCTGAGTAGCTGGGATTACAGGGACACACCACTGCCTCCAACATGACAAATGTTTTTGGGTTTTTTTGAACTTTTTATTTATTTGTTCTTCCTGTGTTGCCCAGGCTAGCCTTGAACTCTTTGAGCTCCTGCTTCAGCCTTCCAAACAGCTCAAATCACAGCTGTGAGCCATCATGCCTGGCGAACAAGTGAGGTTTTTTTAGATTGTTTGTTTCCTGTCGCCCAGGCTGGAGTGCAATGGCGCCATCTCTGCTCACTGCAACCTCTGCCTCCCAGGTTCAAACCATTCTCGTGCCTCAGCCTCCTGAGTAGCTCAGATTACAGGCACCTGTCACCATCAGCTAATTGTTATATTTTTAGTAGAGACAGGGTTTCACTATGTTGGCCAAGCTGGTCTCAAACTCCTGACCTCGTGATCTGCCTGCCTCAGCCTCCCAAAGTGCTGGGATTACAGGCGTGAGCCACAGTGCCCAGTTGAGGTTTTTTTTTTTTAAACAGTCTTGCTCTTTTTTTAAACAGTCTTGTCGCCAAGGCTGGAGTACAGTGGTGCAATCTTGGCTCACTACAACCTCCACCTCCTGGGTTCAAGCGATTCTCCTGTCGCAGACTCCCAAGTAGCTGGGATTACAGGCATCCACCACCACGTCTGGCTAATTTTTTGTATTTTTAGTAGAGATGAGGTTCATCATGTTGGCCAGGCTGGTTTTGAAGTCCTGACCTCAGGTGATCTGCCCATGGGCCTCCCAAAGTGCTGGGATTTCGGGCATGAGCCACTGTGCCCAGCACAAGTGAGTTTTTAAAGTAGGCCGTGGGTGGTGCTGTAATCCCAGCACTTTGGGAGGCTGAGGTGGGCAGATCACAAGGTCAAGAGATCAAGACCATCCTGGCCAACATGGTGAAACCTTGTCTCTACTAAAGAACTACAAAAATTAGCTGGGTATGGTGGCTCATGCCTGTAGTCCCAGCTACTCAGGAGGCTAAGGCAGGAGAATCCCTTGAACCAGGGAGCCAGAGGTTGCAGTGAGCTGAGATCTCGCCATTGCACTTCAGCCTGGTGACAGAATGAGACTCTGTCCCAAACAAACAAAAGAAAAAAAAATGAAAAAGAAGAGGCAGTTTCCAAGTTGTTTACCAAAAAATTACATTAAAATAACAAACTATAGATTGGCTATATATTTTTTTTGAGGCTAAGTTTCACTCTTGTCGTCCAGGCTGGAGTGCAATGGTGTCATCTCAGCTCATTGCAATCTCCATCTCCCGTTCAAGCGATTCTCTTGCCTCAGCCTCTGAGTAGCTGGGATTACAGGCATGATGTGCCACCACGCCTGGCTAATTTTGTTTTTCTTTGTTTGTTTGAGGGGGAGCCTTGCTCTGTTGCCAGGCTGGAGTGCAGTGGCGTGATCTCAGCTCACCACAACCTCCACCTCCAGGGTTCAAGCGATTCTCCTGCCTCAGCCTCCCAAGTAGCCAGGACTATAGGTGTGCGCCACCACACCTAGTTTTTGTATTTTTAGTAGAGACGGGGTTTCACCATGTTGGCCACGATGGTTTTGATCTCTGGACCTCATAATCTACCTGCCTTAGCCTCTCAAAGTTCTGAGATTACAGGCGTGAGCCACCGCACCTGGCCAACTTTGTATTTTCAATAGAGATGGGTTTCACAATGTTTGTCAGGCTGGTCTTGAACTCCTAAGCTCAAGTGATCTGTGCCTCAGCCTCTCAAAGTGCTGGGATTACAGGTGTGAGCCACCACACCCAGTCTATACCTTGTTTTTTGTATCACAACTTCCAGGAACATGAAGATAACGGGTGAGGCAGCTAGTGAGGAACAAAATACTTTTATTTTTATTTATTTATTTTTGAGACAGGGTCTCACTCTGTTGCCCTGAAGTGCAGTGGTTCAATGTTGGCTTACAGCAGCCACAACCTCCTGGGCTTTAGCAATCCTCCCACCTTAGCATCCCTAGTAGCTAGGACCACAGGTGTCCAACACCAACTCCAGCTAATTATTTATTTTTTTGTAGAGACAGGGTCTCATTATGTCACGCAGGCCAGTCTTTAACTCCTGGCCTCAAGCCATCTTCTTGCCTTGGCCTCCCAAAGTGCTGGGATTACAGGTGTGAGCCACTATACCTGGCCAAAATGCCTTTAAATCAGTGGTTCCCAACCTTTTTGGCACCAGGTTTTGTGGAAGACAATTTCTTTATGGGGTCGGTGAAATTATTTTAGGATGAAACTGTTTCACTTCAGATCATCAGGCATTAGGTACCTTCTCATAAGGAGTGTGCAACCTAGATCTTTCATGTGTGCAGTTCACAATAGGATTTGTGCTCCTATGAGAATCTAACGCCCTGCTGAGTTCACAGGAGGCAGGGCTCAGGCAGTAACACACCCCTCCTGCTCACCTCCTATTGTGCAGCTGATTCCTAACAGGTCAATAATATTGATATTAATAATAATATTGTTAACAGGTCAACAATAGCCTTGGGGCCAGGTGAGGTGGCTCATGCCTGTAATCTCAGCACTTTGGGAGGTGGAGGTAGGATGATGAGTTGAGTACAGGAATTTGAGACCAGCCTGGGCAACATGGCAAGACCCCACCTTTATTCTATTCTATTTATTTATTTATTTAGTTTTGAGATGGAGTTTCACTCTTGTTGCCTAGGATGGAGTGCAATGGTGGGATCTCCACTCACTACAACCTCTGACTCCTGGGTTCAAGTGGTTCTCCTGCCACAGCCTCCTGAGTAGCTGGGATTACAGGTATGTGCTACCATGCCTGGCTAATTTTTTTTTTTTTTTTTTTAAGATGGGGTTTCACCACAATGGCCAGGCTGGTCTTGAACTCCTGACCGCAGGTGATGCACCCACCTTGGCCTCCCAAAGTGCTGGGATTACAGGCGTGAGCTACTGTGCCTGGCTGCCCCATCTTAAAAAAAAATTTTTTTTTTTAAAGCTGTAGTCTCAGCTACTCAGGAGGCTGAAACAGGAGGATTGCCTGAGCCCAGGAGGTCAAGGCTGCAGGTAACTGTGTTTGCACCAGTGCATTCCAGCCTGGGCTATAGAGGGAGACCCTGTCTCAAATAAACAAAACAACACAAAACAAAAATACATAAAATAGACTTTGGGCATGCATGTGAGGGGTGCATAACTGAAGTCCTGTCCTCATGTCCTTGGGCCTTATGAATATGCTGGGATTACAGGTGTGAGCTACTGTGCCTGGCCGATTTTTGTATTTTTTTTTTTATAGAGATGGGGTTTCACCATGTTGGCCAGGCTGTTCTCAAACCTGTGATCTCAGATGATCTGCTCGCTTTGGCCTCCCAAACTGCTGGGATTATAGGCAAGAGCCAGAGCGCCCAGCCTTAATTTTTGTATTCTCTTTTTCTTTTTTGAGATGGAGTTTCCCTCCTGTGGCCCAGGCTGGAGTGCAGTGGCATGATCTCAGCTTACTGCAACCTACGCCTCCTGGGTTCAAGCGATTCTCCTGTCTTAGCCTCCCGAATAGCTGAGATTACAGGCGCCAGCCGCCATACTCGGCTAAGTTTTTGTGTTTTTAGTAGAGATGGGGTTTCACCATGTTGGGCAGGTTGGTTTCGAACTCCTGACCTCAGGTGATCCACCTGCCTCAGCCTCCCAAAGTGCTGGGATTATAGGCATGAGCCACTGTACCCAGCTAATATTTGTACTTTTTACAGAGATGGAGTTTCTCTGTATTGTCCAGGCTGGTTTCAAACTCTTGGACTTCCAAAGTGCTGAGATTACAAGGCGTCAATTCTTGACCCTTCTTGACCACGGGGCTTGATCATTAAGTGTGGAACGAATAGTCAATTCATTTCACTGCTTTTTGGTCTTTCTTAGACTTCAATGATGCTGCTTCTTCCCCTCTGTCAATTCAAATTCAAACCATGCTTCAAGATTTAGCACAAACTCCATTCCTCCTGTAAACCTTATCAATCAAAACATTCTGAGCAAAGAGAGCAGCAAGATCAAAGACCCAGGGAAATAAAACAAAATAGAGTAAGGAAACTCCTAAGTTGTTCAGTGCAACTGGGGCATAAAATTTGAGGGAGACAATGGTTAAAGGAAAGACTGGAAGGATTGACTGTGGTCATGTTCATTCAGTAAACATTTATTGAGTACCTACAATGTGCTGTACACATGCTCCTTGTTGTCTTTTTTTTTTTTTTTTTGAGACAGAGTTTTGCTCTTGTTGCCCAGGCTGGAGTGCAATGGCCCTATCTCAGCTCACCGCAACCTCCGCCTCCTGGGTTCAAGTGGTTCTCCTGCCTCAGCTTCCCGAGTAGCTGAAATTACAGGCATGTGCCACCATGCCCGGCTAATTTTGTAATTTTTTTTTTTTAATAGTACATATGGGCTTTCTCCATGTTGGTCAGGCTGGTTTTGAACTGCTGGCCTCAGGTCATCTGCCCACCTTGGCCTCCCAGTGCTGGGATTACAGGGATGAGCCACCATGTCCGGCTGCTTGGTCCTGTTTTCATGTGTTCACAGTCAAGGGCAAAAAGAGACAACTGGGCTGGGCAAGTGGCTCATGCTTGTAATCCCAGTGCTTTGGGAGGCTCATATGGGAGGATTGCTTGAGGTTATGGGATCAAGACGCTACCGAATATTAAAAAATTACCTGGGTATGGTGGCATATAACTGTAGTCCTAGCTACTTGGGAGGCTGAGGTGGGAGGATCACTTGAGCACAGGCATTCAAAGCTGCAGTGAGCTACAACTACCCTCCAGTTTGGGTGACAGTGAGATCCCGTCTCTAAAAAAATGCTAATAAATTTAAAAATAAAAGTAAAATAAGAGACAATTGATAATCAGAAATTGTAAAAAGTACTAAAAGGGAAATAAATTGGATGATATAAGAGAAACATTTTAGAAAACATACTGGCCAGGCCAGGCATGGTGGCTCATGCCTGTAATCCTAGCACTTTGGGAGGCTGAGGTGGGCGGCTTGCCTGAGCTTGGAGTTCAAGACCAGCCTAGGCAACAGGGTAAAACTCTGTCTGCACTAAAATACAAAAAATTAGCCAGGCGAGGTGTGTACCTGTAGTACCAGCTATTTGGGAGGCTGAGGCATGAGAATTGCTTGAATCCAGAAGGCATAGGAGGTTGCAGTGAGCCAAGATCTTGCCGCTGCACTCCAGCCTGGACAACAGAGCAAGACTGTGTCTCAGGAAAAAAAAAAAAAAAGAGAGAGAGAAAGAAAACATATCAGCCTGGGTGCAGTGGCTCACACCTGTAATCCCAGCACTTTGGGAGGCCAAGACGGGCAGATCACTTGAGGTCAGGGGTTCAAGACCAACCTGGCCAACATAGTGAAACCTCATCTCTACTAAAAATGCAAAAATTAGCCAGGTGTCGTGGCGTGTGCCTGTAAGCCCAGCTGCTCTGGTGGCCATGGCAGGAGAATCACTTGAACTTGGGAGGCAGAGGTTGCAGTGAGACAAGATGGTGTGCCTGGGCGACAGAGCAAGACTCCGTCTCACACAAAAAAGGGGTAGGGGGAGAAAAGAAAGTATATAGCATATCTAAATATGTTTAGAAAATGTATTTTAGGCCTTTAGTTAAGACACTGGCTGGGTGCAGTGGCTCAAGCCTGTAATCCTAGCACTTTGGGAGGCCAAGGTGAGCAGATAACTTAAGTCCAAGAGTTTGAGACCAGCCTGAGTAGCATGGTGAAACCCTGTCTTTACAAAAAATTAGTTGGGTATGGTGGTGCACGCCTGTGGTCCCAGCTAGCCAGGAAGCTGGGGCGAGAGAATGGCTTGAGTCCAGAGGTGATATTTATGCTGAGAGATGAAAGATGAAAAGTAGAAAAAGCCAAGAAAGCACATTCCAAGTGGAACAAACAGCTTGGGTAAAGTCCTGGAGGCGAGAAAGAACTTAATACAATGAAGGAACTGAAAGAAGGCTGATGTTGCTGGAGCTCAGGGAGCAAGGGGTGGAGTAGCAGGAAAAATGATGGGGGTCAGGCTTGGTGGTTGACGCTTGTAGTCCCAGCACTTTGGGAGGCAAAGGCAGGAGGATGACCTGAGGTTAGGAGTTTGAGACCATCCTGGCCAACATAGTGAAACCCCATCTCTACTGAAAATACAAAAATTAGCTGGGCATGGTGGCACATGCCTGTAGTCCCAGCTACTTGGGAGGCTGAGGCAGGAGAATCGCTTGAACCCGAGAGGCAGTGGTTGCAGTTAGCCGAGATTGTGCCACTGCACTCCAGCCTGGCGACAGAGAGAGACTCTGTCTCTTTTTTAAAATTTATTATTTTTCTTTTTTTTGTTTTTCACATCACAAACTTTTGTTCCAAGAACTAAGAGAGACTCTATCTCAAAAAACAAAACAAAACAGAAACTAGTCGGGCATGGTGGTGCGCGTGTGTAGTCCAGTTACTCAGGAGGCTGAAGTGTGATTGCACCTCTGCATTGGAAGCAAGGGAGACTTTGCCCCTCTTCTCCCACAAAAAAAAAAAAAAAAAAAAAAAAAAA
>PVKP010048912.1:0-14216 GCA_004027715.1 Plecturocebus donacophilus | reverse complement strand
TTTGTAGAGATGGGGGGGGGTCTTGCTATGATGTCCACGCTGGTTTCAAACTCCTGGCCTCAAGTGATCCACCCACCTTGGCCTCTCAAAGCTCTGGGATTACAGTATGAGCCACTATACCTGGTCCCAAATTCCTATTTTGAAGCCCTAATCCCCAAAGTGACTGTATTTGGAGATAGTGCCCTAAAGATGTAATATGGTTAAATGAGGTCAGAAGGGTAGGAACCTAATCTGACAGGGCTGGTGTCCTTATTAAAGGAAGACACAAAGGCTTAGGTATGCTCTTTGTACACAGAGGAAAGGCCATGTGAAGACACAGCTAGAATGCGCCCGACTGCAGCCAAGAAGAAAGGCCTCACCAGAAACCAACCCCTGCTGGCATTTTGATCTTGGACTTTCAATCTCCAGAACTGTGAGAAAATGTTTGTTGTTTAAGTCACTCATTCTGTGGCATTTTGTTACGATGGCCCGTGCAGACTAACACAACACTCAAACTAGAAAATGGGCCTTGTTGGCAGCTATCATGATGTACAAAAGGGAGCTCCTTAGTAGCATATGATGAGATGGTGCCACATGCAGGGCATCAAGGCAAGGTCAGGACTAGTCCTATGCAGGTGGAATTTGATTTCTCCTAAGTGGATAGATTAGGATGGGGCCTGCAAAATATGAGAGTAAGCTAGATATGGCAGATCCAAGAGTGAAACATGATTAAGCCAGACTGTTGTAATACTTGTTGCATTCTCTATGCTCGTTTCTCTTCTGTTCTTAGTACTCGAAACATTTTCTTGAACTCTCCAGCCTATCTCAGTTATGCTAAGGAAGAACCAAGAGAAGATGCTTTTTTGTCCTTGCTCATTAAAAGGGGAACAGAGCATCCCTGGCCAATGTGGTACAGTAGTAACAATCACTTAAGTAAAAGAATTCCAAAAAAAAAAAAAAAAAAGAATTCCAAGCAGAAGGTGAAACTCAGTGTCCCAGCCATCTCATTCATTCAACAAATACTTACCAAGGACATACTATGTGGTTGACCCAAATTTAACCACTGGAGATAGAACAGTGAACAAAATCAGTAAAAATCATGGCTCTCATGGAGCTTTGATTCTGGTTGGAAACAGGGAGACAGTAAACAATCAACATAGTATACAAGATAAGGATACAGTGTGTTAGCAGCTGACAAGTGCTATGGAGAAAGGGAAGCAGGAATAATGTGGGGGAAGGGGAGCACAGACAGGCCTCATTGGGATGGTGACACACAAGCAAACACTTTGAGGAGGAGTGAAAATGAACCACGAGTCTATCTGGCAGAGGCAGGGCAGAGACCAAGGCAGATCATAACTGACATTTTCAGGAAAGAGCAAAGAAGCCTCTGTGGCTGCAAGAGAGTAACCAGGGAGGAAGTAGTGGGTGGTCAACTGGTAGAGGGTGCTGTCCACAGGGAATCATTTCACGTAGACTCATAAACCACTGAATAGTGTACAGGTTTCACTTGGAATGAAATGAGAACAGGTACTTCATCTTCCCATCTGCTAAACCTGGGAGGCAGTACTCCCTTAAGGAGTAAGCTTCTGAAAGGGTCAAATCTTTTGTATTTTGTCTTGTGCTGCAAAATTCCTGCCCAGGGCAAGAATGCTTCCATGAAGCCCAGCGGCAATGGCTTAAACACCAACTGTAGATATCCTGGAAATGTAGTTTGGTAGAAGAAACACAAAAACCTATTTAGCAGCAAACTCACCATATAACCTTGGGAGATGTATAAAGAACCACAATTTTGCATGTGGAGAAACTGAGGTACAAAGAAAAGATTTATCTACTTTTTTTTTTTTTTCTGAGAAAGGGTCTCGCTTTGTCATACAGGTTGCAGTGCAGTGGTGTGATCCTGGCTCATTGCAGCCTCAACCTCTTGGGCTCAAGCCATCCTCCCACTTCAGCCTACCTCTTCACCTCCGCCCAGTAGCTGGGATTACAGGCAGGCACCACTACGCCTAATTATTTTATTTTTTATTTTTTGAGATGGAGTCTCATTCTGTCACCCAGGCTGGAGTGGAGTGCCACCATCTCAGCTCACGGCAACCTCCACCCCACCCCCACACTCCCCCTTCAAGTGATTCCCATGCCTCAGCCTTCCAAGTAGCTAGGATTACAGGCACATGTCAATATGCCTGGCTAATTTTTGTTTATTTAGTAGATACGGGGTTTCACCATTTCACCATGTTGGCCAGGCTGGTCTGGAATTCCTGGCCTCAAGTAATCTGCCCACCTCGACCTCTCAAAGTGCTGCAATTACAGGCATGATCCACCTTGCCTGGCCTTTTTTTATTTTTTATTTTTCATAGGTTCTCCCTCTGTTACCCAGGTTGGTCTTGAATTCCTGGACTCATGCACTCCTCCCACCTCAGCCTCCCAAAATGCTGGGATTACAGGGGTGAGCCACAGTGCTGGGCCTGAGCTACATTTTTAAAGGCAGGCTAAAAGTGAAATGAGAAGAAAACCAAACAAGTACTTCAAATGACTTGCATCCACTAGAAAATGCTGCCTTTACATGACACTGTGGAAAAACTGGCCAGAATAAGAGGAAGGGAGGAATGCTGCTTTGAGAAAACCCAAACATAAGACATTCTCACTTAGTTCACACCTTTCTACCATGACTGTACAGGTTTCACCTCAAATAAAAAGGCTTTTATCTAAATGTAAGCTTGTAAACCCAATTCAGGTTCCCACCAAGGATGCTTATAGACATACTCCTCCCAGAAAGTACCCCATAGCTGTGTATCTCAGGATAAAATAGAACATTATCCATAATGCCTATTCACCTTACCAATGCTAAGATTTAATACCATCTCTAATTTCTAATTATTGTGTTATTTGTGATCCACACTAAAGATTTTGTTTCTGTATATAGTGCAGGGAAGGGCATGGGAAGTTTACACATATTTAAAATCATTACTGAAAAGATGAGTAAGCAATAGTATTAAAGAAAACTCTGGAGAGAAAAACCACCAAAAACACCACTGTCTTAAAACGATTTCATTTTCACATTACCTTCTGGTCTTTGTCCATATTCATTCACATTTTAGGGAGGCAGTGTGCATAAGATTTTGACCTGTCATAAACATTTCTCCTCATTCCTACAGTTCTCATAATTACTAGTTTTAACTGCTGCTTAATACTCCATTGCACTAATGAAACAATTTTCTAAACTTTGGGGAAAAATTATAACAGATTTACATAATAGCATAATTGCCACCTACAAATATATCATCCTTGTTCCCCCAAGAAACTCCAAATGTATATAATACAGAAGAGATGCAAAAAGATGAAAATATTAGCTTACTTATTCAAAAATTATTTACTGAATGTCTATTAAGTGTCTGGCATTGATCCGGGCCCTGCCAATACAGTAGTGAAAAAAAGACAAAAACCTCTGACTTCATAGAGCTTACGTTCACAATATAAAATCAAATAATAATCAGGCAGAGAGATTCTTAGACTTACTTTCTCAGGCTATAAAATGAAGGATAAAGACAGCAAAACAAAAATCCACTGCTTCTGACTCCTATATACCCCTATATATCACAAAGACATGGCTGTTTCTAATCAACACACTCTACGCAACTCCTCTGACAGCAAGCACTAAATCCAGGGCCCAGTTTCTTCTAGATCAGAGGTTGGCAAACTTTTTATATAAAGGACCAGAATAAGTATTTTGGGCTTTACAGGTCATAGAGTCTCTCCTGCAACTACTTGATTGCCTATTGTGGGGTGAAAGCAGCCATACACAACAGTACATCAACAAATGGGTATGGTTGTATTCCAGTAAAACTTTATTTACAAACACAGGCTGAGAGCAGGATTTGGGCTACAAACCATAGTTTGTCAACCCTGTTCTATAGGGTTCAAAATGACTACTGCTAACCAGAAATAGAAGGAAGATACACGTGCTGTCCTCAACTGGAAAATTCCATTAAGTTTACCTCTGCATGACTGATATTTGTAATTTCCTTTCCACCCAATGCCACAGCCTTAAATCAGACTTTTATTACCTTTCACTTAAACATAGTTCCTGATTTTGCATGTGTTATTCCCTCTATCTGAATTCCCTTCCTCCCATTGACCATCTATTAAAATTTTCTCTATGTAAATTCCAACTCAAGTGACTGCAAATTAAATAAAATTAAGGACTTACTGTTAATTATTTTAGGAAAGACAATGGTATTGTGGTTATGTATTTTTTAAAGTGTCCCTATCTTTTGAAGATATATATTGATATTATTACAAAAGCAAATGTCTGGAATTTGCTTCAGGATAATCTGGGGGTGGGGTGGGGGGCAGGGGATGGGAGCACAGATGAAATAGCACTGCCCCTGAGCTGATAATAAACATGGGTGGTGAGTATATAAAGATTCATCATACACCTTTCCTATTTTTGTACCTTTAAAAAGTTTTCCAGCCAGGTGTGGTGGCTCATACCTGTAATCCCAGCACTTTGGGAGGCCAAGGTGGGTGGATCACTTGAGGTCAAGAGTTCAAGACCAGCCTGGCCAACATGATGAAACCCTGTCTCTACTGAAAAAAAAAAAAAAAAAAAAATACAAAAATCAGCCAGGCATCATAGCGCACACCTGTAATCTCAGCAACAGGGGAGGCTGAGGCAGGAGAAACACTTGAATCCAAGAGGTGAAGGCGGCAGTGAGCTGAGATCGTACCAGTGCCCTCCAGCTCCAGACTCTGTCTAAAAAAATAAATAAAATAAAATAAAATAAATCCAAACAATTCCATATCAAATTCCAGATTCTAAAGGAACTAATGTCCCTTTCTCCTGAATTACATCCCATGTAACTCTAATTGTTACTTATTACAATCTGCTCTGTCTTGCAGTGAGCCGTTCACAGGAAAATGGGGAGCTCTCTAAGGACATGCCTGAGTCACACACATCCTTGCAGCTTTCTCCATGTACTTTATATATAATTGACATCCCACATTCTGTTGAAATTATCTGAAAAAAGACCAAACAGACTACAGGGAAAACCAATAAGAGGAGTACATTTCACTCACTTCCCCTAATCAAAATTAAATCTCATGGACTTTCATCATTTCAACTGTACCATTTATATAAAACTCACAGGTTGGCCAGGCTTGGTGGCTCATGCCTATATCCCAGCACTTTGGGAGGCCCAGGCAGATGGATCACTTGAGGTCAGGAGTTCCAGACCAGCCTGGCCAACATGGTGAAACCCATTCGCTACTAAATACAAAAATTAGCTGGGTATGGTGGCTCATGCCTTTAATCCCAGCTATTCAGGAGGCTGAGGCAGGAAAATGGCTTGAACCCGGGAGCTGGAGGGTGCAGTGAGCCAAGATCGCGCCACTGCACTCCGGTCTGGGAGAGAGTGAGACCTGTCTCAAAACAGAAAATAATAATAAATAAAGCAGGCTGGGTGCAGTGGCTCATGCCTGTAATCTCAGCACTTTGGGAGGCCGAGGCGGGCAGATCATGAGGTCAGGAGATCAAGACCATCCTGGTCAACATGGTAAAATCCCGTCTCTACTAAATCTACTAATCTTCATCTCTAATCTATCGAAGATTAAAAAGGAAAATCAAGCCACATGGGAGAAATATTAAAAAATTAGCCAGGCGTGGTGGTGGGTGCCTGTAGTCCCAGCTACTTGGGAGGCTGAGCCAGGAGAATTGCTTGAACCCATGAGGTGGAGATTGCAGTGAGCCGAGATAGTGCCACTGCACTACACCCTGGGTGACAGTGCGAGACTCAGTCTCAAAAATAAAAATAAAAATAAAAGCAAATAAATAAATAAACCCAACAGAAGCAGAGTGCTTATCAGGGTCAGAATCACATGTCTGTCCTGTTCATTCTGCATGCCTTCTCTAGCTGTACTGCAGATCTCCTCTGTAAATATAAAAGGGGCAGAGAAAGAAATCCTTCTTCAGCCATCCAATTGAGCTAATTATTACACACGACCTAGGTTGGTTTGATTTGGAGAAGAGATCAAGGATGTTCTCATCAGGTAGCTCTGGTTTCAAATTTTAAATGCCTTTAATGTCTCAGAAAGACTAGCAAATTTACACTGTTATATTTAGCAAAAGATTCCTTTGGCCTACACCATATAAAATGAAAATAAAAATTCTCCTTAAAAAACCGACAGCTTTTTAAAGATCAGAACTTAATGTATCAAGTATAAATACACAGGACCCTGGTCTGTAATGAAGCCCTTTCAGTCACTGTCTGGGCCCACCACTAACAGCACGTGATGCTAGGCTAGACACAGCTCTCCCTCCATTAACCATCTCTCTTTATAGCTTTGTCTATCAACTCCAGTCCTATCCTTGGATTCACGCCTGCTCCTATGTATTCAACTGCCTGGTAGGTAATTTTAGTGCATATAAAAAACTCATTTCCCTGCTAAAACCAACCAACATACCTCCCCACCAACATTTTCCCAACTTCCCATCTCCTTCAATGACATATCAGGTTGAGGACCCCAGGAATACCTAGTACTCCTCCTCTTTCTCATTCCTGACTACCCTTTCTTTGAAGCCTGTCCCTGTCTATTCCTATTCCCCCAGTCCAGTATCCTATCCCCTCATGATCAAATAACCAAATCAGAAAATAGAATATGTGCAGCGTCTAAAAACAAAAATTAGAACAAAATATGATTTATAGTGATTTCACCAAGGTGTTCAGAAAAGATGTGACAATTAGTTTTAATGTGATTCTATTTTTAAAAAACAATATTCCCAACCCACTGTATGTATGTGTATATACATTTCTGTATTACACAAGAATGAAGAAAAGCATGAACAGATGCATACATGAGTTAGCTGGCAGCAGAGAGTTCTGCAAAAAGAGAAAGTAAAGAGAAAGGGAAATGGGGCAAGCATATCTATGTACTAGTAGATGTAAGTGTTTAAAACTTTTAAACAAAATGAATTAAAAATATTGGACAGATGCAACTGTAAAAATGAATCTTCCATTCATCCAGAAAACAGAATATTTTAAAATTCCGTGCCAGTCTTAAAACCTATCCATAAATTCTTTGGCAGACTTCTCAAGAAAATGTGGAAACAAATTACCCTCCCCTTGAATATGGCTGGCTTTGGTGACTTCCTTCTAACCAGCAGAATGCAGCAGAAATGAGGCCATGTGACTCTAAAGGCTGGGGGAGGCCAGGCACTGAGGCTTCCACCAGCTCACTCTTGCTTGTGTGATGCCTGCCTTTGGAAGCCAGCCACTGCACTGTGAGGAAGTCAAGCAGCCACGTGGAAAGGCCACAACAGGTGTTCCAGCCACAGTCCTTACAGAGGTCCCAGCTAATAGTTGGCATCAGCTGCCAGACATCACATGGGTGAGGAAGCCTGCACAAGATTCTAGCCTACGCCCCCGGACCCTCCAACTTTGAACCAGCCCACCTAGCTTGAGTGCTGCAGAGAGAACTGAGTATTATTGCTGAGCTCTGCCCAAAGTACAGTTTGCATGCAAAATAGTTCTGCCCTTATTTTAAGTGATAACTTTTGGAGAGGCTTTTTTACACAACAGTAGATAACGGAACAAATACTACTTATGACTTTGCAGAGTAAATCAGCTTCTTGCTTTCCACCTCTACTGTCTTATGAGTCATTGTTATGAAGTTTACACATGTCTGTTTTCCTGCTTCCACCTACTAGTGCTCAAGGACACAGGGTGCTAGGGTGGGGGTGTGAGGGCACATGCAGGTATGGCAGACAGAAGACAAGGTCAGGGTAGTTGGAAGACCAGTTGCAATGAGCAACTAAGTAAATATATTGAGGAAAACGAAAGCCAGCTTTCTCACACTTGGAAGCGGTACTTACAAACATGCAAAGGGCTTAGGCTGGAGAGAACTCTAAAATGTTACACTGGAATTTAAGATATCAGTCTGAATACATGGTTTTTAAGACATATAAATAGGCCAGGTGCGGTGGGTCACGCCTGTAATCCCAGCACTTTGGGAGACTGAGGCAGTCAGATCACGTAAGGTCAAGAGTTCAAGATCAGCCTGACCAACATGGCAAAACCCTGTGATCCTAGCTACCTGGGAGGCTGAGGCGGGAGAATCGTTTGAACCAGGGAGGCGGAGGTTGCAGTGAGCCAAGACTATGCCACTGGACTCCAGCCTGGGCAACAAGACCGAAACTCCATCTCAAAAAAAAAAAAAAAAAAGAAACATACAGGCCAGGCATGGTGTCTAATGCCTGTAATCCCAGAATTTTGGGAGGCTGAGTTGGGTAGACCACTTAAGTTCAGGAGTTCAAGACTAGCCTGAGCAGCATGGCAAAATCCCATCTCTACAAAAACTACAAAAATTAGCTGGGTGTGGTGGTGCATGTCTGTGGTCCCAGCTACTCGGGAGACTGAGGTGGGAGGATGACTTGAGCTCAGGAGGTAGACGGTGCAATAAGCTGATATTGAGCCACTGTACTCCAACCTAGGTGACAAAGCCAGACTCTGTCTCCAAACCCCCCCCCCCAAAAAGAAACAGATACAGAAAGTGATAAGGGAAAGGGGGGAGAGTATGTACTGTATATTTTTATATAGTAAATACTTATATTTCCTGACTGTCTGCTGAGAGCACCTAGAAGCACTGAGATCTCATAGCAACGAAAACAACAAACTTCTAAACTCTGGTTTCTAAATATCACCTTCATCAAAAAGCCCAGGACTCCTACAGAAAGGGCTGATTCCAGAGCCAAGGCAGGAAAAATATAAGATGAGCCTGGAACATCTGGTTCTAGAAAATTAGGTAGTGTTCAAAGAAGGATAAGGACATATAAAAGGCAAACAGCTTAAAGGGCTCCCCTGGACAGATCCAGAGTAACTTGAGCATAAAAATAAATAATGATGCTAACAAATTACAACCCAGCAAACAGAACATAAATCATAAATCTACACTGGAAGGAAGGAGAGGGGAAAGCTTATCCTTATAATGGATGGCCAATGTACAAATGTAGAAGGATTAATGAAAACAAAAAAAAAATCATCATTTGGCAACTACATAGTGGTGACTGACTGAAGTTCAAGGAGGAACAGGATATTGGCATAATCCCAAATTGTCTCCACACAAAACACTCATCAGTTATGAAAAGAAAAACAGGTCGGGTGCGACAGCTCATGCCTGTAATCCCAGCACTTTGGGAGGCTGAGGTGGGTAGATCGCCTGAGCTTAGGAGTCCAAGACCACCCAGGGCAACATAGCAAAACCCTGTCTCTACTAAAAATACAAAAAAATTAGCCAGGTATAGTGGTGTGCACCTGTAGTCTCAGCTACTTGGGAGGCTGAGGCAGGAGAATTGCTTGAGCCCCAGAGGTGGAGGCTGCAGTGAGCCAACATCATGCCACTGCACTCCAGCTTGGGCTACAGTAAGACTCCATCTCAGAAAAACAAAAGGAAAAAGGAAAGGAATGGAAAGGAAAAAGGAACGGAAAAAGGAAAGGAAAAAGGAATGGAAAAAAGAAAGGAAAAAGGAACAGAAAAAGGAACAGAAAAAGGAAAGGAAAAAGGAACAGAAAAAAGAAAGGAAAAAGGAACGGAAAGAAGGAAAAAGGAATGGAAAAAGGAAAGGAAAAAGGAATGGAAAGGAAAGAAGAAAGGAAAAACAATGGCATTACAGTAAGAAAAACAGAAATACCTGGCAGACACCAACATGACCAGGTGATCAGGGCCAACAACAGCAGTAACAGGGCTGGTTAACAGAACGTGCCCCTTGATGTGATGTGCTGAGACTATGACAGCATCATTTTTGTGATACTTCTGTCAAGAAATCATGATCTGAGTTTGGTCATAAGTAAATACTACAAGAGCCACCTTGCCAATCATCCTACAGAATATGAAACGATTGGGACAAGAATGACCAGGAATGACAAAGGGATGATCCCAGACTGGAGGATGTGAAGAGACGTGACAGCTGGGTGCAATGCACACTCCTCTCTGGGATCCTGGGACAAAACAGAAACGAGACATAGTTGGGGCAGCAAAATGTGAATGGGGTCTATGGATAGGACAATGGGGTTTTATCACTGCAAATTACCTGACCTAAAGGGGTATATAGTGGTTATTTGGGAGTGCCCTTAACTGGGGGGAAATAAACACTGAAATATTTAAGGGTGATAGGGCAGTATGTGCATAACATGGTCTCAAATGACCCAGAAAAAAACTGTTTTAGAGAGAGTAATAGCATAATAAATGCAGTAAAATATGAACAGTTTGGAAATTTGCATGAGGTGAGAGGAATGTGCAAGTTCCTCCCCATCAGACTAGAAGAAAACTATATAAGATACACACTCAAACATACAACATACATTCATGTAGACACACACACATATCTGATAAAGAACTTAACCTGTCATATATAAAGAACTTCTACAAATAAATTATAAAAAGACAAACATACCTATTATTATTTTACATTTTTTGAGACAGAGTCTCACTCTGTAGCCCAAGTTGGAGTGTGATGATGTGATCTTGCTCACTGCAACCTGCACCTCCTGAACTCAAGTGATTCTCATGCCTCAGCCTCCCGAGTAGCTGGGACTACAAGTGTCTGCCACCACGCCCAGCTAGTATTTTGTATTTTAGCAGAGACTAGGTTTTACCATGTTGCCCAGGGTGGTCTCAAACTCCGGAGCTCTCCCAAGTGCTGAGATTACTGATACAAGCCACCGCGCCTGGCCTACCAATTTTTAAAATAGGAAAAAGACTTGAACAGATACTTCACAAAAGAAGATATCCAAGTGTCCAATTAGCAGGTATTCATTGTCATTAGGGAAATGCAAATAAAAGCCTCAGGGTTTCCATTCATACCCCCTAACATGGCTAAAATTTAAAAGACAGGCACTAAATGTCAGTGGAGATGTAGGGCAACAGGAGCTATATTGCTAGTATTAGTTATCTACTGTAGCATAACAACACTGGCAAAAACTTAACAGCAGCTTAAAATAAAGCACGTTTATTATCTCACAGGTTCTACGGGTCAAAAGCCCAGGCACAGCTTAGCTGAGTCCTTCATAAGGTGCCGTCAAGGTGTTGGCTGGGACTAAGGTCTCATCTGAGGACTGAGTGGGATGGTATCTGTTTCCAAGCTCACATGGTTGCTGGCAATACTCAGAGTTCCTTGTGGGCTGCTGGACTGAGGGACATAGTTTCTGGCTGGCTGTGGGTTTGAAGCTGCCCTGAGCTCCCTGCCACAGGGCCCTCTCCATAGGCAGCTCACAACACAGCACCAAAGCCAGCAAGGGAGAGAGCCTACTCAAAAAATGGGCATTACAATCTGACTCGGAATAATCAGGTATACATGACCACATATGTCCTGTCACCTCTGCCATATTCTATTAGTGAGGAGCCAATCACAGGTCTCACCTGTACCCAAGGGCACAGGATTACTCAGCCATAAATACCAGGAGACAGGGATCATGGGGGCCACTTTAGAATTTGTCTGCCTCAGTTAGTGGGAATGTAAACAGATACAATTGCTTTGAAAAATTGGCGGTTTCTTACAATGTTAAACATATACCTACTCTAAGACATGACATTCCACTCCCACATATGTACCCTCAAATAGATGAAAATGGGGCTGGCTGTGGTGGCTCATCCCTATAATCCCAGAACTTTGGGAGGCTGAGGCAAGAGGACTGCCTGAAGACAGGAGTTCAAAACCAGCGTAGGCAACAAAGGGAGACTGGTCTCTACATTTAAAAAGAAAAGAGAGAGAGAAATAAAAATGTATGTCCATTAAAAGAAAAATGTTCATAGCAACTTTATTCATAAAAGCCAAAAGCTGTAAAGAATCTATACATTCATCAACAGGAGACTGGATATGCAAATTATGCTTCAATGAAATATTTGGAAATAAAAAAGAATAAACTACTAGCTGGGCACGGTAGCTCACACCTGCAATTCCAGCACTTTGGGAGGCTGAGGCAGGTGGCTCATTGAGCCTGGGAAGTTAAGGCTGTAATAAGCCATGATTGCATCACTGCACTCCAGCCTTGGTGACACTGCAAAATGAACGAAGGAACAAAGGAAAGAAGGAAAGAAAGAAGGAAGGAAGGGAGGGAGGGAAGGAAGAAAACAAACCTAATAATCTAACTAAAATGCCTATCTTAGCTGGGCATGGTGGCTCATCTGAGGTCAGGAGTTGGAGACCAGCCTGGGCAACATGGCAAAGCTCCGTCTCTACTAAAAATACAAAATTAGACAGGGGTGGTACACGCCTGTAAACCCAGCTACACAAGAGTATGAGACAGGAGAATCACTTGAACCCAGGAGGCAGAGGTTGCGGTAAGCCAAGATTGCACCATTGCGCTCCAGCCTGGGCAACAAGAGTGAAACTTCATCTCAAAAAATAATAGTAATAAATAAATGAATAAATAAAAGCAACAATGAGGCCAGGTGCGGTGGCTCACGCCTGTAACACCAACATTTTGCGAAGCCGACGTAGGTGTATCACTTGAGATCCGGAGTTCGAGACCAGCCTGGCCAACATGGTGAAACTTTGCCAGTCTCTACTAAAAATGCAAAACTTAGCCAGGCATGATGGTATGTGCCTGTAATCCCAGCTACTCAGGAGGCTGAGGCAGGAGAATCGCTTGAACCTGGGAGACAGAGTTTGCAGTAAGCCGAGATCACATCACTATACTCCAGACTGCATAACAGAGTAAGACTCCATCTCAAAACAACAACGAGAAAAAAAAACTACTGGAAAATTTGGACTATCAAAAAATAAAACCAGCCTGGGCACAGTAGTTCATGTCTGTAACCCTAGCACTTTGGGAGTCTGAGGTGGATGGACTGCTTGAGCTCAGGAGTTCAAGACCAGCCTGGACAACATGGTAAAACCCCGTCTCTACTAAAAATACAAAAACTAGCCAGGTATGGTGGTTCACGCTTGTAATCCTAGTGACTTGGGAGGCTAAGAGGAAGCTTGTAAACAGAAGTCTGTCCCTCACAATTAAGAAATGACTAGCTTCCCACATGATTTTCAACATTCATGTAAGTGAAAACATTCTGCCCAGAGACAGAACGAGGTTTTGTAGGACCTACAGCTTATAAAAGTTAGAGTTCTCTATAAGAAAAAGCAGACAAAATTAGCTTTAGGGTTTAAAAATATCAACTATATAGGAATAGATCTAAAGAAAGGTGCAGAATACGTCTATGCTAAAATGTGCAAAACCACAACCTAAATAAAGGGATATATGTCCATGAATTAAAAGATTCAATTTTAAAGATTTCAATTCTCTGCCAATTAATCCATAGATCCAATGCAATCCTGAATAAAATTTCTCCCCCAAGAGAAGTTTTTAAGGAAACTGAAAAGCTGATTCTAAAGGAAATGCAAAAGGCAAAGACTTACCTTAAGGCAATTATGAAGAAGCACAGAGTGGGAATACACACTACGTAATAGGCCTATTTTTTTTAATTTTTTTTAAATTTTTAAATTTTTTATTTTTTATTGCATTTTAGGTTTTGGGGTACATGTGAAGAACATGCAAGATTGTTGCATAGGTACATACATGGCAGTGTGATTTGCTGCCTTCCTCCCCTTCACCTGTATCTGGTATTTCTCCCCATGCTATCTCTCCCCAACTCCCCACCCTCTACTGTCCCTCCCCTATTTCCCCCCAACAGACCCCAGTATGTAGTGCTCCCCTCCCTGTGTCCATGTGTTCTCATTGTTCAACACCTGCCTATGAGTAAAGATACAGTCACTGACACAGGGAGACACTGATGCAAGGATGGATAGACTGACCAACGGTACAGAATAGAAAGTCTAAAATTAGAACCACATGTAAAGGCCAGGAGCAGTGGCTCACACCTGTAATCCCAGCACTCTGGGAGACCAAGGCAGGCGGATCACCTGACATCGGGAGTTCAAGACCAGCCTGATCAACATGGTGAAACCTCACCTTTAAAAAAACAAACAAACAAAAAACAAAAAAAACTTACCTCAGTTTAAGGCCAAGAAAGAAAAAAAAAGAACTACATGTAAAATGTCATGGGACTTACGATCAAGGTGATAATGCAATGCAGTGGGAAAAGGATGACCTTGTAAATAAATGGTTCAGGGTTGAGTATTATATCAGGGGAAATGTGTATTAACCCACATCTCATACCATATACAAATACAAATTTCAAATGGACTGGAACTCTAAATGTGGAAGGTACACAGCAAAACTTTTTTTTTTTTTTTT
>PVKP010048911.1:0-14216 GCA_004027715.1 Plecturocebus donacophilus | reverse complement strand
CATCTTTATGGTTTTATCCATCTGTCGTCTTTGTAATTATCCACTTTCAAATTAGGTCTCTGAGTGGACGTCCAGCTTGTCAATTCCCAGCTCCGGAATCTGTGTAATTTTCACTGTGCGACTCGCAACGCTAGCTAAGACAGCAGCGTTGAAATTCGTGGTGCTTTTCTGCCCGGGGGTCTCCGGTCTGGCTTCTCAGCCCCTTTTTCAGTCAGCTGGATGGACTGCTCTGACTTCCCAGAGCACCAAACATCATCCAAAAGAAGACTCAGTCCCGTTTACTCCGCACCAAGAGCTGCCGAGCCGAGGCGCCGGCAAAAAAGCCGCGCCAGCCTAAAGGGTCACGCTGGCAACCCGTGGGGCTCCTCCGCTGGGAATGTCCTGGTCCGTGGGCAGCAAAAATGTATCGGTAAGTGTGGCGTCCACTGGCTCTCTGCGCTTTTACTGGGAGCTGCAATCCTGAGCTGCTAGTGATCGGCCATCTTGGATCTCTCTCCAGCATTACTTTTTAAATAGAATTCTTCCTAATGTGTCATGGAAAACTGTCCATTCTTTCTGGTGTCTCACTGTAGTTTAAAGCACCTATAATACCTCACATATAGATGTATGTCTTTGTTTTCTTCTACAATAGCTCTTTAAGATGAAAGGCTGCATCCTCTTTGTTTTCTACTCCACTGCCAAATACAGTATCTGGGACATAGTAGAGAAAAGGACAAAAGATTTGGAATAAAGACCCGGTTCTGGATCCTGCCTTTTCAGATTCTATGACTCACTTGTCATAATACTTCTGCAAAACTGGTGATATCAACCCCAATTTTTTAGTTGTAAGCTTAGGGAAGTTGTGTAATTTGATATTTCACAGCCAGTTTCAGACCTGTCTTTTAACTTCCTGGCTATGAATAAAAATCAAGGATGGTATCACCAACTTTGCAGGACTGTTATGATAAATGGGTAAATATATTTGAAGCACCCTAGTTTTGAGATAGCAGTCACAGAGCAAATGTTCAATATAATGTGAAAGGAAAAATAGAATCTTGGAACCCCAAACTCATTATGCTTAAGAGAAAGTTGGCTAGGCACAGTGGCTCAAGGCCAGGCATGGTGGTTCAAAGCCAGGTGCGGTGACTTATGCCTATAATCCCAGCACTTTGGGAGGTGTCAAGGCAGGTGGATCACCTGAGGTCAGGAATTCAAGACTACCCTGGCCAACATGGTGAAACCCCGTCTCTACTAAAAACACAAAATTAGCTGGGTATGGTGGTGCATGCCTGTAATCCCAGCTACTGGGGAGGCTGAGGCAGGAGAATTGCTTGAGGCTGGGAGGCAGAGGTTGAAGTGAGCTGAGATTGCGCCATTGCACTCCAGCCTGGGCAATAAACAAAACTCTATCTCTTTAAAAAAAAAAAAAAAGAAGAAGAATAAGAAGAAGAAAAGAAAAGTGTTAAGCTTGGGAACTGAGTCATGCAAAAACTGCCTTTGCTTTGTTCCCAAACAGATAGCTGTAATTTCACATGCTTACATTGTATTATGTAAAATCTAGCTTTACTGAGCACAAGACAAATGCATAATTGACTTTTTCCTCTTTTCTCTTCTTCCAACTTGTTAAATGCTGATTCACTGAATGCTAATCAGAGCCTCACAAGAATGTAACCACATGCCTCACTGCCTACTCTCCCTCCTTTTTTTCCCTTTCCCTTCTCTTTGCTCTTTCTCCTTTAAATAATGATGTTCCAAAACCTTCTTTGGAGAAAGCACAGGTCAAAGATCCTACTGTGACTGGTGTTTCTTTTTCCTAGGCCCACCATCCTCAAACCTGGCAAAATAAACCCCTCACTGATTGAGATCTGCCTCAGTCAGTTTTTGGTTTACAAGAGGAACTAGAATTTTTTAAATGTTCAATAAACAAGTGACTATATATATGTATATTTACATGCACTTATATGTGTATAAATAAAATATCCTTTCTGACTTTATCCCCTTTCCATACTTCTACTAATCCATAAAGGGTCAACTTAAAATAAGCCCTCCTCCTGCTTATTTGTTTCTTTTTCTCTCTCCCTCTCTTTCACTAGATTGTAAGTTACTCAGGGATGTGAGTCTTGTCTTAAATATCTTTGCATTCCCAATACCTAACATAGAAGCTGAAACATAACAGCATACATAATAAATGTAATACTCTCAAATAATGATATTAAAGGGGAAGAAAAATCACATTCTTATTGAGAGGAGCCATTATTACCAATATTAAACAAAAAGATCAATCTGTCATCTTTATTTTATTCACTATGGCAAATCTAAAGGACTCCAACTGTGCAAGAGAAGTAACGGATTGAGGAATATTTCCTAGTCCTAACACCAAAATTTCACTCTCAATATTAGGCCCCTTTACAGTCCTGCCCTACTTAAACATTGGCAAAAAAAAAAAAAAAAACCAAAAAACAAAGAAACACCAGCTTAGCCAAAGCTTTTGTCTACACACATGAAGCAGTAACACAACAGGCATTCAATGCAATCAGTGACACAGAAGTTTTGTAGTCTAAATGCTTTGAAATTAAACTCATAATAAACAGACAGCCTGATAGAAGGAGAAGGGAAAAAAAGCACCAAAAAGTTAAAATCAGGTAGTACCTACTTCTCCTTATCTCATACAATTTTAATTGCACTTTGTTTTTTCACCAAATAATGTCTAGTCATCCCTAGATAATCAGTGCAGGGGTCATTTTCCTCAGGAAGCTTCCCTGATACCCTAAGATGGATTAATGATATCATCTCTGTGTTCAGACAAGATACTATCATTGTCTATTTTACATAGCACCATGAGTTTTTCAAAGGTAAGAAATGTTTCTAAGTCATCACTGAATCTCCAGAATCTATCACAAGGCCTAGGTCAGAATAGAGCTTCAATGTTTGTTGAGCTAACTGATAAAGAATTCCAGGCCCAAAATTTAAAAGTATGGCAAATACTTTTGACATTTGCCAAAATTTGTATCTTCAGCTTATACAAATAGGCCTAATCATGATAGGTTCAAGCAGCACTGTACATGGTATTCATGCAGAATAATATACATCTTATATTTTAACTAACATTTCAGTAGCACAACTAAACAAACAGAATCCAAGCACAAAATTACAGTACAAGACTATAGAATTTAATTTACCATGACAGTTTAAAATTCAGGGCCTTGGAAGGGGCCCTAACAATGTGTTCCCATGGTCACAGGTTTTCACAAAATTTGCGAATACAATCCAACTACAATTGGTTAAGACTTCTGTTTCTGACTCCCTCTCCATCATACTTCCTCCTTGGGTAATCTGATATTCTGGGCATTGAACTAAGGGGAAGTTGGGTTGGTATATATTTAGGTTTCATAGGATATATGTATTGTGCAATCACATCCATGTATGACTTGATAATTGGTAGTCTGGGTACAGGAATGGCATCCAGGAATATTCCTACTACCCAATGCACTGCCTTATCTGGTATCATTAACACTAAGGCAGAGGACCAGGGACATCTAGATCTGAGTTCCATGGCACAGAAGTATGTAAAAACACTGTACTTCACATAAAACTCACCAGGGGTGAGACAGTTTGGATATTTGTCCCCAGTCAAATCTCATGTTAAATTGTAATCCCCAATGCTGGAGGTGGGGCCTGGTAGGAGTTGTTTGGATCATGGGAGTGGATCCCTCAGGGCTTGGTGCTGTCTGTGTGACAGTGAGTGAGTTCTCCTGAGATCTGGTCATTTAAAAGTCTGTGGCATCTCATTCCCTACTCTTCCCCTCTTTTTCTCCTCTCTACCCCACTCCTTCACACTGTCTTGCTCCTACTTTTGCCGTGTAACGTGCCTGCTTTCTCTTTTGCCTTCTGCCAAGATTGTGAGTTTCCTGAGGCTTCCCCCAGAAGCTGATGCCACGATGCTTCCTGTACAACCTGCAGAACCTGAGCCAATTAAATCTCTTTTCTTATAAATTACCCAGTCTCAGGTATTTCCTTATAGCAGTGCAAGAACAGCCTAACACAAAGAGTTCCCCCAAATTTGAAAACAATCTTAAAATATTACATGACACTACCAATAAAACAAGTTGTGAATCTCAAACTTTTCTTAGCTATCAATAATAAACAATTTTATCAGTCATGCTGGAGAAAAAAGTACACTGTTCACATATGAAGAAGTGGTCAAAAAGTATGCAGTCAAAACCATCTAAATAAAAAAGTATTAGAGGCCGGACACAGTGGCTCAGGCCTGTAATCCCAGCACTTTGGGAGGCCAATGCGGGAGGATCACCTGAGGTCAGGAGTTTGAGACCAGCCTGGCCAAACCCTGTCTTTATTAAAAATACAAAAATTAGCCAGGCCCATGGTGGCACATGCCTGTAATCCCAGCTACTCAGGAGGCTGGGGCAGGAGAATCACTTGAATCTGGAAGGTGGAGATTTCAATGAGCCAAGATCATGCCTGGGTGACAGAGCAAGACTCCATCTCAAAAAACAAAAAAGTATTAGAGATATCTAGCAGTTGACATAAATGTTATTTTTCTATATTTTATGATGTTCATTAACTTTGTCAGCATTATTAAAATTGTAATCTGTGATTTTTTTTCATTCTAAATATTCATTTTGACACCAAATTTTGTATTTATATATTTTTTTTCATTTTCTCAAAAAGGGCCTCCAAAAATCTAGATTAGTTTCTACCCACTTGAAGGCTTACTAATGCTAATCACATAGGGAAAAGTGGAAGTTATAGCTTGATATAACTGATTCTCTCAATTATCAATACATAAACCTGTTTAGGTACATGTACAGTCTTCTATGGCTATATTTACCAAACTATGAGAAGTGTGTGTTAACGTCTGTCTCTTCTATTACCATGTACAATTAAAAAGCAGGTCCCATATGTCTTATTCATTTGGGTATTTTCTCAGAAGTTACTTTCTAATCCAATAAATGAACAGTAATTGTTTTTTTTTTTTTTAAGTTACTACACCTTGATTTATCAAAGCTCTTTCACTATTTTATGTCAGATGTTTACTCAACATTGTGGGGTAAGTAGAAAACAATGATTAACTATAAGAAATGATGTAAGCTCATCTCTTTAAGGATCCAGGTGTTGAGATACTGGATGTCATCCCAGTTCTTTGCTCTCCTCAAAGATCATCACAGTTAACACAGCTGTGCTGTTCAATGGAGCAAAACTAAAAGCCAGTACAAAAAGCAGGAACTAGTAAACTGCTTTTTTCTCTTCCATAAAAGCCGAACCACCCCATTTAGCTAATGGAATCTCTAGAACTATATGAAGTGGGAGTGTATGCTTATATATTATTATGTCCAAAAAAATCTGAAATTTCCCTATCGTTTTGTTTTTAAAAGGTAAAGTACTTTCTAGGATGATGGAAATGTTCTAAGTTTTAAAAGTAGTGTGGATTACAAAGAGCATACATTTGTTTAACTATATGCTTAAGATCTGAGCATTTCATGTTTTCTAAGTCATATCTCAATAAAATAAAAATAACTTAGCAATTAACTCCCTGAACCTACTGAAGTATATCTCTGAGCCACATAAAATGGAAATACCTCCCACAATGCTCTTAAACATTTACATAAAAATTTTTTCTCTACTGACTTCTTTGCCTCCAGTTGTTTGTTTTGAGCCTTTCATAATCTGACAATATGAACTGTCTCTCTAGAGACAAAAAACACAATGTTTTGCATACAGGAATTCAGGAAGGGGCTAAAACCTGTTCATAAACCCAGATACAGAAATCCTGCCCTAGTCTGTATCTTTTCTTTGAGGCTATCATAAAAACATCAGTTTATCTTGAAATCCTCCATAAGCTTCACATTTAATTTCTAATCCTATACATGTATCTTTTAGATAAAACATACATACATTCAGGATAAGTACAAGATTTTTATTCAATGGAAAACTACAATTTAGGTTTATTCTTTTTCTATTAAAAAGTGACACTAACAGAAAGGTTCAATGATATTAATAAAATAATTCATATTAAAGTTCAAAACCACAGTATTTATGAGAAATTCCATGCATTAAATTCATTCTTAAAAAAATAAAGAAACCCATACTGACGCTTATAAAAACTGATAAAGTGTCCTAGGAAATAACTTTACTTATTAAATGGCAATTCCACTTCAATTATGTAGAAGATATTGGTAATATGTTCACAAAAGCTGTAAACTATTTTCTCCTATAAATTTAATTCCAAGTGCAGCTGATTTGAGTGTTTGCTTCTTAGGACTTTTTGTTTTCAATAAAATAAAAATCACTCCTGATCTGGAGATCAATTTTAACCAATGTATAATTAAGGTAAAAAAGACTGAAGATTTAAATAAAGTTTGCTAAAGGATACTTCTGATGCATAACCTGAATAATCTAATACATTAGCCAAGATTGATAACAAATAATAATTAAATTATAAAACTTACTAAAGCCTTTTACAACTATTATAACATTCTAACCAAGAGGTTTAAGAAATTTAGAAACAAAATTCTTATACAGGGTTAACATGAAATCATCTATTCTTCTGACAGATATTAAGTATCTCAGTCCAGTTTCACTATAATGACAAAATTAAAATATCAAGTTTGTGATCTCAGCAATTAGCTTTAAAGGATTAAATTAGCATTTGAATGTTCAAATGCTAATTTTTCTCTGAAAAGAAAGATACCAAAGTTTCTCTGAAAAGAAAAATACCAAAGAGAAATGTCACAAGGATGGAAGAAAAGAGAAAGAAGGAAGAAATTTCTTAAGCTGCAGCAGATGATAAACAGGTAAATAGAAATTAAAGTGTAGTACTGAGAACACATTTCATATCTAAAAGGGCATCTGGAATTTCAAATTAACCTGTTAAGAAACAGCCACTACTACTGTGTCTGTATGGCACAGAAAAGAAAAATGAAAGAAACAGCCAAAGTAGTCAACAGAGATTTGATAACCAGATAAAAGTAAAGAGAAAATTAGACAATGTACATGCAGAAAGAGATGGCTATTTCTGCAGTTACAGTAAGACAAAATACTATAGTTAAATTTGCTTAATCAGATCCTAAATTCAAAGCTGAGATATATTAAAAGATCAATTAATATTTAATGCCCTAATATTATTTTTATTATTAACTTGAAAACAAAAACTAAAGAAAAATTGTTCACCCATTTAGAATCAGATTTTACAGACATTTAACTGATAACAATGTTGATACAACGGACAGAGATTCATCTTCAATCCTCTAAGATAGCCAATACTGGTAAGACACCACCATGTTAAGCACTGTGGGAAGCTATGAAAACTCGTAACAGATAATCCTTGCAGTTCAAATTTAATGGCTTGTTTTGTTTTCTGACATGGGGGTCTCACTCTCTCCTCACCCCAAGCTGGAGTGCAGTGGCGCAATCTCGGCTCATTGCAACCTCCACCTCCCAGTGATATGGAAGCAGGGCAGGAAAGTGCTGGGTAAGATAGAGGAAGGTTGGTTCCTGGAGAGGGCTCCATCCCCAGGCCTGTGCCCATGAAACTAGGTGAGGACAGGCACTCCTGCCTTTGTGCCCAATTGTTGCGTTTCTCAAGATCACCCTGGCCTGCCACGGCTCCATCCTGTGACAATAAAAACCTCCAAGATCCTAGCAGGCAGAGACACAAGTGGCTGGATGTGGAAAGGAACACATCAGCAGAAGACGACACAAGTGGCTGGACGTCGAGAGGAAATCTAGGGGAGCACACTGGCAGAAGAGCAAATTGACAGACCCCGGCACACCGGCAGGCCACGGACCAGCGGAAAGATGCGGAGTTTGGCCAGGGCAGTCGGAGGAGAGACTGGGCCTCAAAGTGGCCTGACTCCAGGGGAAAACCATCTCCCTCTGGCTTCTCCATCTGCTGAGAGCTACTTCCATTCAATAAAATCTTGTATTCATTCTCCAAGTCAATGTGTGATCCAATTCTTCCGAACACCAAGGAAAGAACTCCAGGAACACAAATCTCTGTCCTTGCTATAAGGTGGGCAATATCTCACTGAGCTGATGGCTAAACTAAAAAAGCACCCTTAACACACACCCTGAGGCTTCAGCTGTAAACATTCACCCCTAGACACTGCCGTGGGTTCAGAGCACCACAATCTGCCTGTCTGCAGGCTCCCCATAAAGGTTTGAGCAGAGGGGTACCAAAGAGGTGAGCCACACCCCCATCACACACCCTTCAAGGGAACCTTTCCCATTTCACCAGCTTCAAGAGATCCTGCTGCCTCAGCCTCTCAAGTAGCTGCAATTACAGGCGTAATGCCTGGATAATTTTGAATTTTTAGTAGAAATGGGTTTTTGCCATGTTGGCCAGGCTGGTCTCGAACTCCTGACCTCAAGTGATCCACCCACCTCAGTTTCCCACAGTGCAAGGATTATAGGCATGAGCCATTGTGCCTGGCCCCTTGCAGTTCAAATTTGGATTCATCTGTTTTCTTGCAAAAATGAGAGTTGCTGAACAAAGTTGGAAAAAGGAAATATCTAATTCTTGAAAAAAGGATTTTAAGAGTATCTACTAATACACTGCAGTGATTCAACAGAATAACAGTCTTCTTTCCCTTAGACACAGCACAATTGTGAATGCTTAACAGAACATAATAAAATGGATTAGTACTTACAAGAAAACTATTGAAGATGTTGGGCAGAAAATATACATTAGCCTCCACTTCCTACTCAAAGTGATAATAAAGTGAATTTTTTTAAAAATCATAATCTCACAGAAATTAAAAGAGGAAAAAACAAAATTTTGGAAATTATAAAGATGAATAACTGATTTAATGTGCCTAAGAAAACCCAATCCTAGGCCAGGTGTGGTGGTTCACACCTATAATCTCAGCACTTTGGGAGGCCGAAGTGGGCAGATCACCTGAGGTCAGGAGTTCGAGACTACCCTGGCCAACATGGTAAAACCCTGTCTCTAATAAAAATACAAAAATTAGCCAGGCATGGTGGCAGGCGTAATCCCAGCTACTCAGGAGGCTGAGGAAGGAGGATCACTTGAAGCCAAGAGGTAGAGGCTCTGGTGAGCCAAGACCACGTCACTGCACTCCTGCCTGGGCAACAGGAGTGAAACTCCATCTCAAAAAGAAAAATTCTAAAATTAAAACCAGTCCAATTTACATCATAGATCTCACAAAAGGTTCAGGAATTAGTGGCACCTCTAGATGTAGAATACTCTGGAAGTGCGAATAAAAATAGAACGGGATTTTCACCACTCTGTTTAAAAAGCAGTTATACCTGCAGACCCCCTAAACAATCTACACAGTAGGCTTCTGTACCACCCCAACTCTGAGGGAAAACTAAATGCTGAAGGTTTATTCTATGGAGAAGGCAAAACAGGTCTCTGGCTTGAGAGACATAGGTGTAGTTGAAGGCAAATTTACTATACTTAATACATGGAGATAAAGTGAATCTGAATAATCAATGTTCAGGCCCCTAACCAGAAACTCAAAAAACTTGTAGCCAGGATAATAACCTCCAAAGACCAGAAAAGCATTCATTCATTCATTCATTCATTCATTCATTCATTTAGGCAAATCTGATCACACCACATATAACGACCTGAAAAGATAATCATACCAGGAGTTCTTCAAGGAAATAACCTAGTTATATCACCCTTCAGCAAAGCCCACAGTTGATAAGCCCTCCAATACTCATGCACACAGAAATACAATTAGCTTTTTAGTTACCCTACTTATAAATAAAAAAAGAAAGCAAAAGAGTTGCCAGACGCTGGAAGGAAGCCTCTAACATGAAAGAGGACACTAAAATCTAAAGAGTAACTTGGGAGGACAAACTAAATGTTCAAAAAAGCCCCAAAATCTAACAATAATATCTTCAGCAATAGGAAAAAAAATACTGCTTCATGAAGTGAGAACAGGACACTATGTTAAAAAAAGGAAAAATTAAATACGACTCTTGAATTTTTTTTTAAATGGTTGAAGAAATTAAAAATACAAGGAACAGATAATAAAACTGACGTAATCTCCTAGAGCACAAAGCATAAAAGCAAAGAGATGGGCCAGGCGCAGTGGCTCACACCTGTAATCTCAGCACTTTAGGAGGCCCAGGCCAGTGGACTGCCTGAGGTCAGGAGTTTGAGACCATCCTGGCCAACATGGGGAAACCCCAACTCTACTAAAAATGCAAAAAATTAGCCAGGCATGGTGGGTCATGTCTGTAGTCCCAGCTACTTGGGAGGCGGAGACATGAGCCAAGATTATGCCACTGCACTCCAGCCTGGGTGACAGAGTAAAATTCCATCTCAAAAAAAAAAAAGATGAAAAAGGAGAAAAAAAAAATTAAGGACCAGTCAAAAAGCCTAATATTCAAGATATAGAAAATACAGAAAGATACAACATTTAATAAGAAAGTATTTTATCAATAAATCAGGATATTTTCCTAGAATTGAAAATGCTCTTTTAGACTAAAAGAGAATCTACAACAGTGCATCAAAACAGACCCATGCCAGAGGATGCCATTATGAATTTAGGAAAAGTTACAAAGATAAGACCTTAAAACAATCCAGAAAAAAAAAAATCCTATACAAAAGATCAGAAATCCAATAAAAAATTATTAGAGACCAGGCACAGTGGCTCACACTTGTAGTTCTAGCATTTTGGGAGGCTGCAGCAGGAGAATCACCTGAGGACAGGAGTTTGAGACCAGTCTGGCCAACATGGTGAAACCCTGTCTCTACTAAAAATACAAAAATTAGCCAGGTGTGGTGGCAGGTGCCTGTAATCCCAGCTACTCAGGGGGCTGAGGCAAGAGAATAGCTTGAACCTGGGAGGCAGAGGTTGCAGGAGCTGATATCGCACCACTGCCCTCCAACCTGGACGACAGAGCAAGACTCCATCTGAAAAAATAAAAATTTTTAAAAAATGTTTTAAAAAATAAAGCCATTTAGACTTCTGAAAAGCAAATGGAACTCAGACCCCAAATTAAAACTAAATTCTGTAGGAATATTATTTCTAGCCTAGAACTCTATACTCCACTGACATAATGCCAATTAAGAATGAGGGTACCTTCAGATACATAAGGTCTTAAAATATTTACATTCCTCTTATTGTTTCTAGAGTTTTAGAAGATCTGTCTCACCAAAATGAAAAAGTAAACCAAGAAAAACATGGTATCAAAGAAATAGGAAATCCAACCCAAGAACTATGTAAGGGGAAGTCCCTGGATGAAGGCTAAAAGAGATTCTAAAAATGACAGCTATGGTACAGAGCTAGATAGTATCAACAATACAGGCTGGAGCAGGTCAAAGAACTCCCACATAGGCTTGTTCAAAAAGATAAAATGAGCCAGGCATGATGCCTCATGCCTATAATGTCAGTGCTTTTGGAGACCAAGGCAGGCGAGCTTGAGGCCAGGAGTTCAAGACCAGTCTAGTGTTTTGCTGAAAAGTTTTACTTTCAGTTCAGGTTTGAGGATGTACGGCAAAAGAAACCACAATATTACACTTAAATGCAGTTAAAAGCAAAGTTTAATGATTAACACAGCAAAAGAGTATATTGGTGACTCACACTTGTAATTCCAGCAATCCCAGCACTTCGGGAGGCTGAAGTGGGTGGATTGCTTGAGCTCAGGAATTGGAGACCAGCCTAGCCAACATAGCGAAATCCTGTCTCTACTAAAAATACAAAAATTAAACCAGGCATGGTGGTGCATGCCTGTAGTCCCAGCTACTCCAGAGGCTGAAGTAGGAGAATCGCCTGAGCCAGGGAGGCAGAGGTTGCAGTAAGCAGTGATTGTGCCACTGCACTCCAGCCTGGGCGACAGAGTAAGACTGTCTCCAAAAAAAAAAAAAAAAAAGAGTATAATGGTTAACTGGTTAACTTAGCAAAGACTAAAGTAAGAAAAGGAAAATACATAAACACACACATATTCACCTACGTTCAGATTAAGCAGTGCTAGAAGTCCTCAAACAGCCATCTGAAGTTCCAACTGAAATGAGACCCAGGCAGTGTGTTTTCTCCACAGGCAAGACTTCATAGGGCAATCGGAGGGTCCCAGCTTATATTGCCAAGCCACTAACTGAAATTATCAGCTACATGCAAATATGCAGCTCTAAAGCTTTAATTCATAATGCTTAATCTTTTACTTTGTGTGTCTCCAGATGGTCTGAAACCTAGATAATTGGCCAGATTTCCAAGGTTTGAGAAGTTCCACAGTATACTTCCTTTCTTATTTGAAATTTTTCAGGACTGGTGGGTGTTTAATCTCCATGTAGGCTATAGCCCACATAGGATCATTTGTAGGTCAGAGGCCCAGCATTGCTTCTGAAGGCTGAACAAGATTAATACAATTTTAAATTCCTTACACCTGGGCATAGCAAGACCTCATCGCTACAAAAATTTTAAAACATTAGTTGGGCATAATGGCATACGCTGTACCTATAGTCCCAGCTAGGTAGGAGGATCACTTGAGCCCAGGAGTTGGAGGCTGCAGTGAGCTATAATCTGCCAGACTCTAGCCTGGGCCACAGAGACAGAGACTCTGTCTCTAAAAATCCACATATAATCATCATCATCATCATCATCATCATCATCTTAAAAATTAACAATGAAAATTTTTTTAGTGGTAAGAAAATAATTTAAATGTTTGAAGTTTAACTGGAGGAGTATTTGAGGACAAAAGACTAATTAATACATACAAAATTAAATAAAACAATTACAGAGACAGCATAAAGTTATGCAGAAGAGGAAAAATAAAATCATATTCCAGGCTGGGTGGGTGGCTCATACCTGTAATCTCAGCACTTTGGCATGCTGAGACGGATGGATCACTTGAGGTCAGGAATTCGAGACCAGCCTGGCCAACATGGTGAAACCCTGTCTCTATTAAAAATACAAAAAAAATTAGCCAAGCATGGTGGCAGGTGCCTATAATCCCAGCTACTTGGGAGGCTGAGGCAGAAGAGTCACTTGAACCTGGAAGGTGGAGGTTGCAGTGATCCAAGATCACACCACTGCACTCCAGCCTGTGTGACAGAGCAAGACTCAGTCTCAAAAGAAAAAATATATATATTCCAGTACTTGGCTCAACTGTCCCAGTGTTTACATAATATTTATATTGAGAAGTTGGCAGAACAGGGCCAGGCACGGTGGCTCACACTTCCCAGCACTTTGGGAGACCAAGGCAGGTGGATCACTTGAGGCCAGGAGTTCGAGACCAACTTGGCCATCATGGTGAAATCCTGTCTCTACTAAAAATACAAAAATTAGCTGGGCGTATGTGTTGCATACCTGTAATCCCAGCTACTCAGGAGGCTGAAGCAGGAGAATCGCTTGAACCCAGGAGGCGGAGGTTGCAGTAAGCCAAGATCACGCCACTGCATTCCAGCCTGGGCGACAGAGCGAGATTCCACCTCAAAAAAATACATATATACATACATACATACACACACATACATACATAAAAGAAACTGGCAGAATGAAAAGTATGTATGTGGTATTTGTAAAATATTTTTTTCTTCTTTGTAGAGACAAGATCTTTGCCATGTTGGCCAGGCTGGTCTTGAACTCCTGGCCTACATGATCCACCTGCCTTGGCCTCGGAAAGTGTTGGGATTACAGGCATGAGCCACCGGGCCCAGCCATATGTAGTGAGACAGGCATGAAATCCTTTTCCTCCACAATAATAATTCAATAGTTAATGCCTAAAAATATAGAAATTAAGAAATATAGAAATTATCTAACAAATAAGCATGTTAGAGATGGGAAATTAAATTAAAAGTCAAAACAATCAGGTAAAAGACTTCAAAGTAGCTGTATCTAAGAAACAGAAAAAGATGAGTTATCTAAACTACGTAGATGTAGAACACTGACACACAAAAAAAAAAGTTCTTTAAGTTTGAAAGCCTAACCAAAACCCAGTTTGAATGCTTAATCAAAACATGGTAATGAGACTTGCCAAGACGGCCGCATAGGAGCAGCTCAGGATTGCAGCTCCCAGTGAAAGTGCAGAGGCTGCCGCAGGTGATCCTCAGGAAACAGGGCCTGGAGTGGACCTCAGCAGTCCTACAGCAGAGAGGCCAGACTGTTAGAAGGAAAACTAAGAAACAGAAATAACTTCATCATCAACAAACTAGACGTCCACTCAGAGGCCCAATCTGAAAGTCAGCAACTACAGAGACGACAGGAGGATAAATACACAAAGATGGGAAGAAACCAGCGCAAAAAGGA
>PVKP010048910.1:0-14218 GCA_004027715.1 Plecturocebus donacophilus | reverse complement strand
CCTTTTTGCACTGGTTTCTTCCCATTTTTGTGGATTTATCCACCTGTCGTCTTTGTAATTGCCGACTTTCAGATTGGGTCTCTGAGTGGACGTCTGGCTTGTTAGTTATTAAGTTTTTTCTGTTTCTTAGTTTTCCTTCGGGGGGTACCCCTTCCCCACAGAGCTGGGCCTTCCCAGGTTCAGCTGTGCTCGCTCTCTCCTCAGCGCTTCCAATTGCTGTTCTCCTTGTGGGGATGGGACCAGCGGAGCCTTTGAGCACCCAGTCCCGTACACTTTGCACTGAGAAGCGCCGCGCCGGCCAAAAGAGTCGCGCTGGCGACCCGGGTGGCTCCTTCGCCGGGAATCTCCCAGTCTGTGGGCATCAAAAATTCGTCTGCACTTGCGGCATCCACTCGCTCTCTGCGCTTTCACTGGGAGCTACAATCCTGAGCTGCTGCTACACGGCCATCTTGGATCTCTCTCCGAGTTTAGGTTGTTTTATGTGGCTCCAAGGCAGAAGATAGAATTAATGGGTGGAGGAGAGATAAAGGAGGCAGCTTTTGGCTAAGAGTGAGAAAGACTTACCGGGCACAGTGGCTCACACCTATAATCCCAACACTTTGGGAGGCCGACGCAGGCAGATCACCTGAGGTCAGGAGTTCAAGACCAGCCTGGCCAACATGGTGAAACCCTGTCTCTTTTAAAAATACAAAAAATTAGCCGGGTGTGGTGGTGGATGCCTGTAACCCCAGTTACTTGGGAGGACGAGGGAGGAAAATCGCTTGCACTGGGGAGGCAGAGGTTACAGTGAGCCGAGATAGTGCCATTGCACTCGAGCCTGGACAACAAAAGCGAAACTCCATCTCCAAAATTAAAGAAAAAAAGAGAGAGAGAGTAAGGAAGGTTTTATAAAGCACAGAGCTGTGTGACAATGGGATGTGAGGCTTGGGGAGGAAGTGTTTGAGGGGCGATGGTGATGAGAGGATGAGCTCCAGGGATGGTGAAGAAAGGACCCCAGAATGGGTCAGGAGGTTGCAGCACATGATTTCTGATGGGGATGAAAAGCAAAGACTTAGTACACAGGCATCTTTCATTGAGCTGTTTGCTAAAATGGGAGGAGAAACCTGAAAAGCCTCATGGAGAGAGTGTACAAACCATTGAATGGGGCTTAAAATCTGCTCGTGATACATCCATTTTCATGCACAAGTGGCTAAAGTGGGAACTTTTGTGCTCACGCACTTACCCTTTCTGACCAATCTGCGTGACCCGAAGATCTTCACCATATTTATTCTTGATCCATTTGATCCCTTGTAGCTGAGGGTCAACCATGAGTGGCCAGCGCTCACAGTTGATGAGGATGGTGGCATTCTCTATGGACATGCGGTCAGCTGGGAGGCCCTGGTTCTGCCAGGCAGCCACGTCAGCATCATCCATCAGCGTCCTCAGGGGGTCCAGGGTTGGGGTGACTGGAATGGGAGTCTGGTGAGGAAGAAATACCACCCCATGCTCAGAAAAGAAGAAAGCATTCCCAGCTAGGGGTGAATGCACGGTTTCTCACCAAATGTCACAACTCCTTTAAAAGCAAGATCAATATCCCACTGAAGAATGCTTTTCTGGCTGTGTGATTATTTTTGAAAGCAGGCTCTATTAAAGTCCTGATAGCCTTTTTTTTTTTTTCCCTCTCCATGGATGGACAACTGCAGAAATTCAGCTCGTGTGGCTGATTTTTTGTTTTTTGGTATCTTTACCTAAATCAATTCTACTAGATTATCTGTATTTTAATCTATGACCTCCTGCACACTCTTACCCGTGTTAACAGTGGTATTTCTCTGCTATACGTCTGTGTTCCTTACGTGCATGCCGTGAACCAGCACCAGGTCCCATGCCTAGTTGGTTTGCTCCTGTCTGTACCAGCCAGCACAAACCACTCTTTCCTCTCATCTGTTTCGCCAGCTTGCAAAAGGCTGGATGGGTTTTCTTTCTCCTTTCTCCAAACACCCGACTCCCAGGCTGCCTGCAGGACTCTTTCCTGGAAATCTGCCTGCTGGTACCTGTGGGGAAGCTGGCGAGCATTTATCATTCTGAGAACTTGCTGTGTGCCCTCTCTTGTGCCCCTTCAGGGCTCCTGTGTATGCCTTAGACACTTTCTTTTATGTTAGCCTTTCTCTGCTCTGCTCATTTAATTTTTTTTTTTGAGATGGAGTCCCACTCTGTCACCCAGGCTGGAGTGCAATTGCATGATCTTGGCTCACTGAAACCTCCACCTCCCGGGTTCAAGCGATTCTCCTGCCTCAGCCTCCTGAATAGCTGGGATTACAGGTGTCTGCCACCACACCCAGCTAAATTTTTCCGTTTTTAGTAGAGACAAGGTTTCACCATGTTGGCCAGGCTGGTCTTGAACTTCCAATCTCTGTGATCCACCTGCCTTGGCTTCCCAAAGTACTGTGATTACAGGTGTGAGCCACCATGCTGGGCTCACTTAATTGCTTTATAGGCTCTCTTTTCCATTGATGACCGGTATATATATATTTTAATTAAGGTAATGTTCATACAAAATAAATTAACCATTTTAAAGTGTACAATTCAGTGGCATTGAGTCCATTCACACATTATGCAGCCATCAGCTCTACTTCTAGAACATTTCATCAGCCCAAGATCTCATACTCATTCAACAGTCCTCCTGATTTCTGTCTACCCTCAGCTCATGGAAACTGAATATATTTTCTGTCCCCTTGGATTTTCTTATTCTGGATATTTACTATAAACGAAATCCTACAATATGTGATCTTTTGTGTCTGGCTACTTTCACTTAGCATAATGCTTTCAAGGTTGTTAGACAAATAACCTTTAACCCCTTCATCTCACTCCTCTCTAAAATTTGTTTTGCCCTGTTATCCCAGGGAAACCTCTCCACACCATCTTCCATACTCTTAATTGTATCTACCAAGGGCACAAATGGTCAGTTACAGCAAACCTCTGAAGGGAAATCAGCCCCTTGGGGATTCTTATCTGGGACAAGAAATGTGTTCCAATATATTTTTTCCCTTTGTAATCTCATGCATTCTATTTTATGTGCTCAAACCCATTACTCTGAGAAGGAAACCACAGGCCTTACCAGACTGCCAAAGAAGTCCTAAGAAGTCAAACAAAGCCAGAAAAATCCTCACTAAGCTGCTACTGAGCTCTTCATCTTCATTCACTCAGTTAACGATGGTTTCTTCAACTATTTCCTTTTTTTCAAAAGTGTTTAGGATGAGTAAAATAGCTGCTTTTTTATTTGCTAGCACTGTAACTTTTTTTTTTTTTTTTTGAGATGGGTCTTGCTCTGTCACCAGGCTGGAGTGTAGTGGCACGATCTCAGCTTACTGCAACCCCTGCCTCCTGAATTCAAGCAATTCTCCTGCCTCAGTCTCCCAAACAGCTGGGACTACAGGTGTGCATCACCACACCCAGTTAATTTTTGAATTTTTAGTCAAGACGGGGTTTCACCATGTTGGCCAGGATGGTTTCCATCTCCTGACCTTGTGATCTGCCTGCCTCAGCCTCCCAAAGTGCTGGGATTACAGGCATGAGCCACTGTGCCCAGCCACTGTAACATTTTAAAAACTATTGTTCAGCTAATCATCAGGTGAGCAGGGTTTTATGAGCTGATGTGGGAAAACAACCATAACTATGTTCTAAGGTTCCACTTACAAATAGATTTGGAATACAGCTTTGACCTTATGTTGTGAAATCTGGGGCTGACTTTCACCCTAGCTGACTTTGACAAGCCTAATCTCCACTAGACTGTGAACTTGCCAAGGGTATCCCGGTCTTGAACATTTTGTGTCCCCCTGTATGGTGGAGTGGCAGGACACCCCAAATACACAGGGAGTGTGTGTGGGTTGCTATGAGTGATGTGAAAGTGCCAGGAAAATATTAGGACTTCTTCTGATGATTGGGTCCAGGTACAACTTTGAATCCCCTTTAATGGGAAACCAGTATTTCCCCACTTCCCAGTTCATTAATGCTGGAGTGAGTGATGTAAGGGGGTGGGTTGGGAGTAAAATCCCCTTAGCCTCATGGAGAAGACAAGCTGCACAGCCCACGTAAGAAGCACAGGAGCAGTTGTTCATGGGATCACGCAGGATAGAAGCTGACGAAGGGTATCTGTGAGCCATGGGCACAAGCTGTGTAGCTTTGGGGCTTAGTGACAAGGTGCAATGAAGGATCTGGGAAAGGGAATTTCCCCTGACTGCTCCCATGAAGTCCAGCTCTGGAGTGGGGAGATCACAGAGGAAACTGGTTTGTTATTTTACTTCTTTCTCCCAGGTTTCACAGCTTTAGGGATTGCTAGGAGACAGCCTGCGGGGTAGAGGACTAGTGTCCCCATGGAGGACTGCATTCAGAGGTGAGATGCTGTCCCCAGGTGGCCTGGAAGGCAGTGGGCGCCAATGCAAGGCAGTGTGGAAGGACGCGGGTATGCAGATTTCACACCTGGCACTCAGGGGGTGGTAGGGGTGAGTGTGCAGAAGGACACCAGAGGATGTAAATTATGACTGTCCTGTCTTCTCATTGGTGCCCAGAGGCTGATGTGATCAGGAGAAATTCAGGCCATACGTACCTTCAGCTGGCTCAGGTAGGGCCTCCAAGTCCCATCCATGAGGCTCTGCCGGTATTTCTTTGTAAAGAAGCCAAGGTAGGAAATGAAAGCTGTTACAAGTAGAATGTCTCCACATAACGTCTGTTCCTGCTGTTTGAAGTTCTGCACGGCTTCTGCCCATCTCACGTTTTCAGAAGCGAGTCCTCCAACCTACCATTTCAAAAGCCAGAGAGCAGAGGAGGTGTGTTACCCAGCAGGCTGCAGAGCCGTGATTCCATCATGGAGAACACCCACTGCATGCTTCATAGTGGGAAGACGCAGAACATCACTTACATGGCCCTTTCCATTAAGGGGACATGTAGTGCCTGCAGCAAACCTTTCAGTACACAACCTCCCGTTCTGTGTCATGCGTCATATGAGCCATGGAAAGATGACAGGGTTTGACTCTGCTCTTTCTATGTGTGGAGACTGATACCACCCAATCAGAGGGTTGTTGAGAGGATGAAATGTAATCATGCATGTTTATTATTTAGCACAATACCTGGTCTGTGGAACATGTTAGAAAATTAGGCATTTCTTTTTCCCTTCCAAATGCTGGGGAAATGAAAATAAACAAAATCAAATCTATGCCCCATAAATAATACACAGTGGGCAAAGAGACAGACGTGCTAATTGAGACACAGAGAAGTATGGTAAGGTCATGGGTGTGTACAAAGTCCTGCCCCGGCAGCCCTCTTCCGGTTGGTACAATCTCCCTGGGAGGAGAGCTATCCATTCTACAGAGGACTGTGAATGGTACGGCAGAGGTTAGCTTCTGTGTTAAAACTCAGCCTTTATTTTTTCTTTGAATGATAACATCATAGAATGTCAGAGCTGGGATAGACCTCAGAGATTTGCCAACCCAATCATTGACATGCCTGTTTCCAGATCACATAAAGGTCAGAAAGCCCAAGTATCTCACCAGAATCTCTAGGTTGGTAGAGACAGGAGTGGCTTCAGAGCCTGAACATCCTGACTCCTAGAGCAGAGTGCCACACTGCCTCCCACAAAAACTGACTCCAAAAGTGCTCCTGCGAGGCAGAGAAGGCTGTGCTAAGTTCAGAAACCAAGCAGGGAGCTGAATAGAAGGCAGGCCAGCTAGAAGATCTGGAGGACTTCTTGCACACTGGCAAAGAGTTGCTGTTCAGCTAAAGTGATCATCTCAAAGTTATATGGAAGCTGGGCCAGTGATAACTGCACAGACACACATGTGGGTATGGCTGGTCTTCGTTACATCGAAGCTCGGTTCAGCAATGGCTATAACTCACTGCTCCCCAGATTAAAATCTGGCTTCGCTGTACAATTCAATGGTGGCTGGAATAAATGTCAATAGGTGTGGATTGTACTTCCCTTCCCTGGTGAGGAGGGTGCTGTAAAGTCTCTAGCTTGAAGAGAAATCACATCCATTGGACCCTGCCTTGCAGAGTCTTAGCTGATATATGGGATGAGAGATACAAGCCATGGGGGGATTTTAAAAGGCCACCAATTCTTTGACATTCCTGTCATTCAGAGTTGCTGTCTGTGCTCCCTGCCCTTTAATCTGTGACAGCTTTGACCTATAGAGTACAGCGGAAGTGATGGTGTGCCAGTTTTCAGTCCCAGCCCTTAAGATATTGCGACTTTCCACTTCCTGCCTCTTGGGACACTTGCCCTTGATATGCTGAGTTACTGTGTAAGACGTCCGACTACCCTGCTAGAGAGAGTGTGCGTGGAGAGGCCCTGAGGCTGCACAGAAAGGGAGAGGGGCCCAGCTGCACCCTCCTTTCCATCCACCCCTGCCAAGATGCCCAGCATGTGGAGGAAGTCGTGCTGGAGCCTCCAGCCCAGCCACCAGCTGAATGTACTGAGTGACCCCAGTCATGACCACATAGAGCAGGAGACCTGGCCAGCTGAACCCTGCCCTCAACAAACTTGTGAGATATAAAGAAATGGCTACTGTGCAAAATCACTAAGTTTCAGAGTGACTTGTTATGCAGAAACAAACATTCATAACACAAGCACCGCTGCCCTGACCTTCAGACTTGTTTTCCCAGGAAGGCCAGAGTGTGTGTGTGTGTGAGTGTGAGTGTGTATGTGTGTGTGTGTGTGTTCTGAAACACTCAGGGTCAGTTGGTCTCATTCTTTTCTGTTTCTGTCTCAGTTTCTAATTTTGGCCACACCCTTATTTATTTATTCATTTATTGAGACTGAGTTTTACTCTGCCCAGGCTGGAGTGCAGTGGTGTGATCTTGGCTCACCGCAACCTCCACCTTCTGGGTTCAAGAGATTCTCCTACCTCAGCCTCCTGCGTAGCTGGGATTGCAGGCCCCCCGCCAACACGCCTGGCTAATTTTTTGTATTTTTAGTGGAGGTGCGGTTTCACCATGTTAGCCAGGTTGGTCTCAAACTCCTGACCTCAAGTGATTTGCCCGCCTCAGCCTCTCAAAAGTGCTGGGATTATAGGCATGAGCCACCGCACCCAGCTTGGTCACACCCTTATCATGAATGATTACACAGATAGGAATGTCACAATTTGCCTATAACATGCCATCTTTGTCTCGTAATGTTTCCTCTGGTCAATACACATGAACGTAAGCTCGTTCACATCTTGCATGGGCTGTCTGATAGATCCAGTGCTCCCATCCTCCCAACCATGTCTGTAAGAAAACGCCTTTGACCAGATCAGGGTTTATGCATCCACATTTTCCTCAGGGCTCAATTCCTGCATTTCAGCACATTTTAATACTTCCCCCCAAGTCAAAGTGCTGTTGTGCTGTGCTCATCTATCTTGCACCTCCGCGGCACTTGACAAGCCTGCTAATATAATTACAGCTCGGGCTGCTGCGGCTCACACTCACCAGGCGGTTGGCAAGGGAGATGGTGCCTGCGGTCACTTCGGCTTCTTGCTGACATTTGAGTTTGTCTGCTGTTGCTTTCTCAAACTTGGCTGTGAGCTTTGCCAGGTTTTCATTAAGGTGCTGTTTAGGAAAGAACACAAGGACTGTCAGTCATTTCAGCCCATATCACTGCCAGTGTGCCTTAGATGAGGGTTCACATGGAGGTGATTCGGAAGGAAGCATTCTGTGGGGCATTCCTACGGGACCAGGGAAAGCAGGGCAGAGAAGGAAATGAAGGCACATTCGGGGGTGTCTTAGGCAGCGTCCTAGTGAGGACTTCATCTTGATCCAGCAGGGGCAGTGTGGCATGGACATCCAGAGATGTCCTGCTCCCAGGTGAGAGAGCTGACCTTCTGTATCCCACCACTGCAGTGGTCAAGGTGTTGAAAGCTACAAGGTGTGAGGGATGTGGAGGGGGAGAAGGGTGCATACGTTCTGCTTCTGCTTGTGTTGGAGAAAAATAGATTCCAGTAGCCTGACAAAATGGTGCAGGTGCTGCTTTTAGAAGCAACAAATGTGATGTGTGCTATTAGAACACATTAAAAGTGGGGTTAGCATGAAAATGGTCAACAGGAACCCACATGAGTCAGGGAGGACTACTGACAGGATCTGCTGCAGCTGGTCTGGGGTTGGACTGTCTGGAATCAAAGTCCTCCTCTGGCTCTAAGGTCCTAGAAGTACAAGGTAATGGCTGGGCACTGTGTAATGCCAGCACTTTGGGAGGCCAAGGCAAGTGGATCACCTGAGGTCAGGAGTTCGAGACTAGCCTGACCAACATGGAGAAACCCTGCCTCTACTAAAAATACAAAATTAGCTGGGTGTGGTGGCAGACACTTGTAATCCCAGCTACTTGGGAGGCTGAGGCAGGAGAATCACTTGAACCCGGGAGGTGGAGGTTGTGGTGAGCCAAGATCATGCCATTACACTCTAGTCTGGGCAAAAAGAGCAAAACTCCATCTCAAAAAAAAAAAAAAAAAAAAAAAAGGAAGAAAGAAAAGAAAAGATAAGAAAAAAGTACAAGGTAACTTTTACTTAACCTCATTTAGCCTCTCCCATTATCACAATATACAGGAACATAAAAAAGACATAATTTAAATTTTTAAAAAATGTATTAAGAATTTAAAATTGAAACACATAGCCTTTGTCATCCTCCAAGTACATATTTTCACACATAAAGACATGTGGACACACAGCAGACACCTCCAAATACATCTCATGTCTGTGAAATAACTGGGGTCCAGGCTGCTTTGTTGGTCATTACTAAGGCACAAGAAAAGTCAATTTAGGGCCAAGTTTAAATATCCAAGCAGTTTAAAAAGCAGGTGGTGAGCCATCCAATTAAGGATGGCAGACTGGCCATGCTCATTTACCTCCTTAACTTCCATGACTTCTCTAAAATGATTATGAAGCAATTAAAATAGTCACAAGCCCTTAACACCAAGTAAATGGGTGAGGGCCATTTAGAGGGTGAGGGAGTCCAATGGATTTGTGGAGGACTGCACTGATGAAGGAGGGGAGACTGCTGGAGCAGGACAGAGGACATGACAACTTAGAGCTGGCCGTAGTTCACCAAAGGGGAAACTGATCAGCCTACGGAGCCCTATACAAACTGGAGACCTCAGAAATGTCAGGTGTGATTGAAAGAGAAGATGAAAATAGGAGGGTTAATTGGAAGTTTATTGATTCTTGCTTCCATATCTCCATCCACAAGCCAAGTATGCAATGCCACCAGGCACCTGTGTCATTGCATAAGAAAGTCAATAGAAGCAGAGAATAAAGGTGTCACATACTGGCATTTAGGATGCATCCAGCACAACTCATCAGATCTTGAAAACAAATTCTACCAGTCAACCAGCTCTGCCCTTGCCTATAGACCTAGAATTAGCTTTAGATCACTACTCTTGTAAACATGAAAAGACAAGAAGAGATGTAATGAAAGCCTAGATTAAGTTAAGCAAGATGAAAAAAATGACCTAGGAAGAAGAGAGGAAATTTTGGTAACAACAAAAACAGCAACTGCAACAAATAAGCTAAAACGTTTCACAGTTTCTCAGAGATTCAAGATGATTCATCCACAAAACAAGAACAGGATGTTATTAAAAGGAAGAGAGAAACATGTGTGGGAATCACTGTTGTTGTTAATATAAAAAATAATAAAATCAAGAGAAGTTAAAAGATGAATTTGAGGGAATTTCCTAAAAAGTCTAAGAAAACAAGCAGCAACAAAAAGATGGGAGAAAATATAGAACTGATATAGGAGGTCCATCATCCGACTGAGACGCATTCCAGAAAATAAGAGTAAAAAGTAAACAGAAGGGAACTTACCAAAAAAATAATACCACGTAATTTTCTAGAGCTGAAGAAAGTAAATCTTTACATGCCAAACACAATATAAGAAAAGAATGACAGCTACGCACATCAATGTAAAGTTTCAGACACCAAGACGCGAAAGGAAAAAGTTGGAAGACTTCAAGGAAAGGGGGGAAATGGTGCATCTATGAAGGAACAGGACCTTGACTGTCCACAACACTTCTCACCAGACAAGAGCATAGAACATCAGTGTTCTGGCCAGGTGCAGTGGCTCACGCCTGTAATCCCAGCATTTTAGGAGGCCAAGGCAGGCAGATCACCTGAGGTCAGGAGTTTGAGACCAGCCTGTCCAACATGGTGAAATCCTGTCTTTACTAAAAATACAAAGTTAGCCAGGCATGGTGGCACATGCCTGTAATCCCAGCTACTTAAGAGTTGGGGGCAGGAGAATCGCTTGAACCTGGGAGGCAGAGGTTGCCATGAGCCAAGATTGCGCCATTGCACTCCAGCCTGGGCAACAAGAGCAAAACCTTGTCTCAAAACAAAACAACAAAACATTCAGTTGTTCTATGCACAAAACATTAGCAACTCAGAATTACTTTGCAAAATTGTTAGTTCAGTTTATGAATAAACTGAAGACATTTCCAGACAACGCAGAAAATTTACCTCCTCCTTAACATTTCTGAAAAAGTCCTTTGAGAATGAGCCACAGCAGAATAAGAGAGAGAAAGGTTGTGGCAGCAAAGAGGGACAAAGAATACTTAATTGAATGGAAAGTTTAAAAGTAATGGATGCTACGTAAAAGGAACTAAGACAAGAGAGAGAATAAAGGAAAGTAGAAATTCTGGGGGGTGGGGGTGAAGAGGTCATGTAAAAAAAGAAAATGTAATTCTAGTGTACCACTTACATCGGTTATGAACAATATAGACATGTTCACAGAATAGAAATGGAATTGTTGATTTTTTTAACTTTGCAGATCAGTCTATGGACAGAGCATGGGTCACTTAATTTTGTTTACAGAAAAGAATGTAGATGTTTTCAGTTTTAGTGATTACAAAGCAAAAGTAATGATAAGCAGTGATAATAGAAGTTGGGAAGTAGAAGGAAGGGAGCTAAAGGCAGGGGTAAGAGCTTCATCTTGTGATACGGTTTGGATGTTTGTCCCCTCCAAATCTCAGGTGGAAATGTGATTCCTAATGTTGGAGGTAGGGCCTGGTGGGAGGTGATTGGATCATGGAAGTGGATCTTTCATGAATAATTTAGCATCATTCCTTTGCTGGTAAATGAGTTCTTGCTCAGTTAGTTCAGAGGAGATCCGGTTGTTTGAAAGAGTCTGGGACCACCCTCTTCTCTCTCTTGCTTCCACTCTTGCCATATGACATGCTGGCTCTGCATTGTCTTCTACTATCATTATAACCTTCCTGAGGCCTCGCCAGCACTGTGCTTCTTGTAAAGCCTGCAGAACTGTGAGCTGATTAAAGGTCTTTTTTTTTTTTTAATTGTACTTTAAGTTCTGGGGTACATGTGCAAATCTTGCAGGATTGTTGCATAGGTACACACATGTCATGGTGGTTTGCTGCCTCCATCCGCCTGTCACCTATATCTGGCATTTCTCCCAATGTTATCCCTCCCCAACCTCCCCATCCCCTGCTGTCCCTTCTCTAGGCCCCCACACCCCAACAGACCTCAGTGTGTGATGTTCCCTTCCCTGTGCCCATGTGTTCTCGTTATTCAACACCCACCTATGAGTGAGAACATGCAGTATTTGGTTTTCTGTTCTTGTGTAACTTTGCTGAGAATGATGGTTTCCAGATTCATCTATGTCCCTACAAAGGACGTGAATTCATCCATTTTTATGGCTGCATAGTATTCCATGGTGTATATGTACCACATTTTCTTTATCCAGTCTATCACCGATGAGCATTTGGGTTGGTTCCAGGTCTTTGCTATTGTAAAAAGTGCCGCAATGAACATATGTGTACATGTGTCTTTATAACAGAATGATTTATAATCCTTTGGGTATATATCCAGTAATGGGATTGCTGGGTCAAATGGAATTTCTATTTCTAGATCCTTGAGGAATCGCCACATTGTCTTCCATAATGGTTGAAATAATTTACATTTTCACCAACAGTGTAAAAGTGTTCCTATTTCTCCACATCCTCTCCAGCATCTGTTGTCTCCTGATTTTTTAATGATCACCATTCTAACTGGCATGAGATGGTATCTCAATGTGGTTTTGATTTGCATTTCTCTAATGACTGGTCATTTCTATAAGGACCAGTGATGATGAGCATTTTTTTCCTATGTTTCTTGGCCTCATAAATGTCTTCTTTTGAAAAGTGTCTGTTCATATCCTTTGCCCACTTTTGAATGTTTTTTTTTTCTTGTAAATCTGCTTTAATTCTTTGTAGATTCTGGATATTAGTCCTTTGTTAGATGGGTAGATTGCAAAAATTTTTTACCATTCTGTTGGTTGCTGGTTCATTCTTATGATTGTTTCTTTTGCTGTGCAGAAACTCTTAAGTTTAATTAGATCCCATTTGTCTATTTTGGCTTTTGTTGCCATTGCTTTTGGTGTTTTAGTCACGAAGTCTTTGTCTATTCCTAAGTCCTGAATGGTTTTGCCTAGGTTTTCTTCTAGTTAATGGTGTTAGGGCTTATGTTTAAATCTTTAATCCATCTAGAGTTAATTTTAGTGTAAGGTCTCAGGAAGGGATCCAGTTTCAGCTTTCTGCACATGGCTAGCCAGTTTTCCCAATACCATTCAACAGGGAATCCTTTCCCCATTGCTTGTTTTTATCAGGTTTGTCAAAGATCAGATCGTTGTAGATGTGTGGTGTTACTTCCGAGGCCTCTGTTCTGTTCCATGGGTCTATATCTCTATTTTGGTACCAGTGCCATGCTGTTTTGATTCATGTAGACTTGTAGAGTAGTTTGAAGTCAGGTAGTGTGATGTCTCCAGCTTTGTTCTTTTTGCTTAGGATTGTCTTGGCTATGCAAGCTCTCTTTGGTTCCATATGAAGTTTAAAGTGGTTTTTCCATATCTGTGAAGAAGGTCATTGGTAGCATGATGGGGATAGCATTAAATCTATAAATTACTTTGGGCAGTATGGCCATTTTCACGATATTGATTCTTCCTAACCATGAGCATGGAATGTTTCTCCATCTGTTTGTGTCCTCTCTTATTTCCTTGAGCAGTGGTTTGTAATTCTCCTTGAAGAGGTCCTTCATATATTTTGTTAATTTTATTCCCAGGTATTTTATTCTCTTTGTAGCAATTGTGAATGGGAGTTCAGTCTTGATTTGGCTCTCTGTTTTTGGTGTATAGGAATGCTTGTGATTTCTGCATATTGATTTTGTATCTTGAGACTTTGCTGAAGTTGCTTCTCAGCTTAAGGAGATTTTGGGCTGAGATGATGGGATCTTCTAAATATACAATCATGTCATCTGCAAATAGAGACAATTTGAATTCCTCTTTTCCTAACTGAATACCCTTTATTTCTTTTTCTTGCCTGATTGCTCTGGCTAGAACTCCCAATACTATATTGAATAGGAGTGGTGAGAGAGGGCATCCTTGTCTAGTGCCTAATTTCAAAGGGAATTCTTCCAGCTTTTGCCTGTTCAGTATGATATTGGCTGTAAGTTTGTCATAAATAGCTTTTATTATTTTGAGATACATTCCATCAATACCTAGTTTATTGAGAGTTTTTAGCATAAAGGGCTGTAGAATTTTGTCGAAGGCCTTCTGTGCCTCTATTGAGATCATCATGTCGTTTACGCAAGTTGAGCCAGCCCTGCATCCCCGGGTGAAGCCTACTTGATCATGGTGGATAAGCTTTTTGATGTGCTGTTGTAATCGGTTTGCCAGTATTTTATTGAAGATTTTTGCATCAATGTTCATTATAGATATTGGCCTGAAGTTTTCTTTTTTAGTTGTGTCCCTGTCAGGTTTTGGTATCAGAATGATATTGGCTTCATAAAATGAGTTAGGAAGGATTCCCTCTTGCTCTGTCACCAGGCTCAAGTGCAGTGGCACAATCTTGGCTCACTGCAACCTGTGCCTCCTGGGTTCAAGCGATTCTCTTGCCTCAACCTCTCAAGTAGCTGGGACTACAGGTGCATGCCACCACGCCTAGCTAATTTTTTAGTAGAGACTAGGTTTCACCATGTTGGCCAGGATGGTCTTGATCTCTTGTCCTCGTAATCTGCCTGCCTTGGCCTCCCAAAGTGCTGGGATTACAGGCGTGAGCCGCTGCACCCATCCAAAGGTCTTTACTTATAAATTACCCAGCCTCAGGTATTTCTTTATGGCAATGCAAGAATAGACTAACACATCTTGAAAGCTGAGAGCTGCAAGGGAACTGCTTCTATGTGACAGAAAAGGAAATAAAGGTTACTTCAACTATTGGGTTGGCACAAAAGTATCTAC
>PVKP010048909.1:0-14199 GCA_004027715.1 Plecturocebus donacophilus | reverse complement strand
CTCACCCTCTGCACCCTCACTGGGAGCTGCAATCCTGAGCTGCTCCTATGCGGCCATCTTGGATCGACAGTTTCTTATTGTAAGAATTTTACTTGATAATGCAAGATTCTGTCATACCTCAGAATCATCCTTATTTGTATCAGTTTCTTAGAAATGAGATTTTTTTTTTTTTGAGACAGAGTCTTGCTCTGTCGCTAGGTGCCAGGCTGGAGTGCAGGTGCAATCTCATCTCACTGCAACCTCTGCCTCGCAGGTTCAAGCAATTCTCCTGCCTCAGCCTCCGGAGTAGCTGGGACTACAGGCGCGTGCCACCACGCCCAGCTAATTTTTGTATTTTTTAGCAGAGATGGGGTTTCACCATGTTGTCCAGGATGATCTCGATCTCTTGACCTCATGATCCACCCGCCTTGGCCTCCCAAAGTGCTGGGTTTACAGGCGTGAGCCACCTCGCCCAGCCAGAAATGAGATTCTTAATCTGAATGAACTCTAGCATATCCACTAGAAATTGTCTGTCTCTCATTTGTTGAATCACTTACTGGTTTTCTGATATATTACTTTATTTTATTTTATTTTTTATTATACTTTAAGTTCTGGGGTATATGTGCAGATCATGCAGGATTGTTACATAGGTATACTCATGCCATGATGGTTTACTGCATCCATCCCCCTGTTGTCTACATTAGATATTTCTCCTGATGTTATCCCTCCCCAATTCCCCCACCCCCTGCTATTTCTCCCCTAGCTCCCAACAGGCCCTGGTGTGTGATGTTCCCCTCCCTGTGTCCATGTGTTCTCATTATTCATCACCCACGTATGAGTGAGAACATGCAGTGTTTGGTTTTCTGTTCTTGTGTCAGTTTGCTGAGAATGATGGTTTCCAGATTCATCCTGCAAAGCACTTGAATTCATTGTTTTGAATTCATTCATGCAAAGGACATGAATTCATGGCTGCATAGTATTCCATGGTGTATATGTGCCACATTTTCTTTATCCAGTCTATCACTGATGGGCATTTGGGTTGGTTCCAAGTCTTTGCTGTTATGAACAGTGCTGCAATGAACATACATGTGCATGTGTCATTATAACAGGACAATTTATAATCCTTCGGGTATGTACCCAGTAATGGGATTGCTGGGTCAAATGGTATTTCTATTTCTAGATCCTTGAGAAATCACCACACTGTTTTCTACTAAAGTTTTCTTATAAAAGATAACAAAGATAGAAATACTATTAAATAATTGCCTCAGATAATCAAACTTTTGGTATGGATGTTACTAATATCTATGCAAGCAGAAGGTGTTTACTGCCATAATTCTTTTATTTATAGAGGCATTTTTTTTTAACAGATTGAATAATTTCGGGAGAAAAAAACACTTGGTGACAATAAAACCTTTTGGGGAAAAGTAATATCTACACAATTATTTATATAAAAGATGGACAGTCTTAATGCTTTATCAGAAAGTATAAATAACTAAGATCTAGTGACACTTGAATCAATTTTAAGCCAGAGTTAAATTCCAGGTCAAAATGATAACAGTGTGGCTACTATAGACCCCAGAAAAGCTTTCTCAACTACATAAGGTCAAAAGTTCTAGATTTTCAGTCAGGTAGATCTAGATCTGAAGCTTTGGGCAAATTACCTAGTTTTACCAGTGCTTTTCTTTGATTTTCACAAGGCCAAGAGTAACTCCTATGTGAGAAAACCTTTGGAAAATTCAGTGTTGTATGCTGATGATGGTAGTGAGGGGAGGTCTATCACCATTGGTCAAATAGCAACATTTTCTTCATTCGGAGGAAGATGAGCTTCAGAAAGTGTCACCAGCGTTCCTAGAATATGATACTATAAGGCAATAAGAGAACAAAGAGATGAATGAAGGGTTCTACAGAATTTCTTATATCTCTTACTCTCTGTCTTGGGAGATGGAACATATTAACAACTTTGTAATCTGTCTTTTTCTTTTTCTTTGAGACAGAGTCTCACTCTGTCACCCAGACTAGAGTGCAGTGGTGTGATCTCAACTGTAAACTCCACCTCTTGGGTTCAAGCAGTTCTCCTGCCTCAGACTCTGGAGTAGCTGCAATTAAAGGCATGCACCACCACACCTGGCTAATTTTTGTATTTTTAGTAGAGGATGTGTTTCACCAGGTTGGCTAGGCTGGTCTCAAACTCCTGACCTCAAATGATTTACCAGCCTCAGGCTCCCAAAATGCTGGGATTACAGACCTGAGCCACTGTGTCTGGCTAACTTTGTAATATTTCTGTTAGAGAATAGATGAGATCCTGCTTTCAGTGTCCTCTCCCGCAAAGATCAACTGCATTTCATTTCTGTCAGACATTGAGGTTACAAAATAAAGAGGTCAGTGGGATGCCAGGATTAGCTCACATTGACATGTTTTATTCTTTCTCAATTCTGAGTTCCATGACATAATGTTAGCGGCTTAAAATTGTCCCTATTGGGAGTATTTATACCACAGAAATAAGAAATGCTGCCACTCATCTTCTCTGCCTTCCTTCCTCTCTCTGGTGACCAGATTGGTAGACATTTAAAACTACTTCACACAAGTTAGTATACTCTAGGGATTTCCAGTCAGATCCTAAGGTCCTTTAGATTGCCCAAATCACCATAAGCGTTAGAGGGAAATACACTACATTTATCTATACTCCAAATATAGGCTCAATTAACCAGTCTAAGAGCATTTGATAGTCAAGAGCAAACCTTAACCTTAATCAGGAGACTGTTACATTACAGAAACAAGGAAAATGAAATCAGTTAACCTAATTTACAGAGGTCCTGACATAAAGATATGTAAATTTCAGATACTAAATACCTAGAATAGCAGTATTTGTGTTTATTATGTATTAACTAACAATGTTTTTATATGTGCTAAATTTGGTATTGCTATCTCATCTTCGTGTAGTTCATCCTCTTACAAAACAGACATTTAAAAAATTTTTATAGACATTGCATTGTAATGAGCTCAGTCTATCATCTTATGATTGAATTTATAAAATCACTGGGAAATTTATGTCTTATAAGAGTACAGGAATTTTTACCTCATACAAGGCATGAAAATGAACACACACTGTGTTCATTAAGCAATACGTGTTGACAGCTCCATTACATTACCGGTACACCTAGGCATTCTAAAACATGATGGGCCACTGACCTCTTCCCCTCTCTCCAACTAAAAAGTACAGTGTAAATGGATGCCCCTTTTCTACAGAAAAAGAATCTTTTTTGCTAGGAGCAGATTATAATTCAGTGGAAACTAGTTTAAACATCATTATGTTCAGCAAGATAACACACCTTCATAAGACCTTTCAGTTTTCAGGCCAGTGCCTCATTTACAGTTCACAAGGTGACTGTATAACCCACAAATAAAGTGCTTATTTTAGTGATAATAGCCAACTTGTGGTTTTAGAAATTTTTTAACTTTTTTCTTTTTTAACCTATAGCATTAATGAATTACAGATAATATTTTGTAGTCCATTTGAATTTACTTTTATATAACTTGGATATATTCATCTAATCTATATGTTCTCTATAAACTCAAATAAACTAAAATGAAGAAATTGTTTTGATAAAATATTCCTATGTCCAAGACTATTCTGCCTTTAACACAGTAAGTGCCTAGAGGGATGCATAAATCTTTGTCAATAATATTTTATTGTCCAGTTAGTTTTTCTGATTACAAATCAGGAGAGTTTGGGGGTAGGAAATGAAAGCTAAGAGTAATGGGTGTGGAAATACTGAGGAAAAAGAAAAATTGTTTTATTCTGAATTATCCATTTTGTGTACCTAATTTTTTAAAACCAAATTCCCAGACTTCAAGTAGAGGCTTATAAGATTCTAATTCAAAGAACAGCAAACATCTTAAATTTCTAATATTTTTTCTTGCTTAGTTCAATATTGAGTTGTAGAAATTGATGAGAAGTGATTTTGACTCAACCACTTTTTACTTAATGAAGTGGAAATTCAGTGTTATTATCATTTTTTCAAAGGAATCTGCCCATTAGTAGTCACTTCCAAAGTTCCAAATTGTTAAAGTCATGTCCATCTGGATGGTTATACTAAAGATTACCCTTTTACTTATGCTTTCATAAGTATATAGTTATAATAATTTTTGTATATCTGAAATTTTTTTGTTTTTAAAAGAAAATAAATGCATCAGTCATGCAGTATTCCAGATGTTCATATTGGTGAACACAGAGAAGTAGGTATTTTCAAAGCTAATGAAAAATGTACAAATAAAGAGAGAATAAAGTTTTCAAAAGAGTGGAAGAATTTTTTGTTGGTACTAAATTACAAGTGAGTTGTTTTGTCTACATCTCCATAGTCTGATGAATCAGTACAAAGCACACAGCCATGGGATTTGTTAAGATGTGTGGTACATTTACCATAAAAGAGGTTTATCTATCCCATAGCCTTTGAAAATGTGACCATTCCCCAAGGCATTGATTATGAACAAAAATGAAAAGACCAATGCATTCATTTTTAATAATACAAAATCCTTGATATTATAGAACAACAATCTCTAGAACATTGCTTCTCCTTCAGTCGCACTACTAATATGATATTTCATTACAAAACTTGCTAATATTCTTGGAAAACAGTAAACTAATGGAAAAGCACTATAGTGTATAGTATGATGCAGACCATCAGCAAAAAGTGTAAAAGTTATGTGGAGTTCAGATAGAAGAGTTAATCTTGAAAATCTGAAAAACAACAGGTGTATTTAATTGGAAGCAGCTTCCAGCAGCAGGATTTAAAGGGTTGATACATGAATTTATTGAGATGAAAGAATATTTATTCCTTATACCTGTGAAATTGCTTTCTTTTACCCTTTGTATGTCTTCTATTTATTTGAAATACACCCAGATTCAACTCCTGAGTCTCTATATGCCATTTTTAACATTTGACTGATTTGTCCATGTGGCTGTAATTTCTCAACTGAAAGTTGCCATGGTTTTAATTGTTTGGGCTGTAGTCTCTTTGAAAGGTGGAATACTTACTTTGGGGGGCACTATAGTTTTACCTTATAGTCCATGTCTGTGGAATGTGTATCTCAAATATCTGTCAATCACTGTATTATAAATTTTTGCTAAAATAGTAATAATGCTAGGTAACACTTATTGAGCACCTGACAATGGTGTGTCAGACAATGTACTTTACAGCTCTCTGAAGTAGGGAAGGTTATTATTATTCATTTTTACAGATGATGGAGTGGAAACAAGAGAGTTGATGTAGTTTGCCCAGGGTGACACAGCTACCAAAAGCTAGAAACAGTATTAAAATTTGAATACTCTCTCTTCAATCCCTGTATCTTAAACTCTTGCGAGACCACATAACAACACACAGATGAAGAGAAAGTTCTCAAATAAGTGATGTTTAAATTCTCTTTGACCTTTAAAATTTGGAGTTTCTTATTTTTGTTAATGATACTACAGTTTCACCGATCACTGAAGTTTAAAACCATGGCCTCATCTTTAATTCTTTATCATCCATGCCTATGACTAACTAGTGACCAATTTCTGTAATTCTCCTTCTCTAATGTCTCTAGATCTGACTCTAGCCTTCCATTCCATTGCCATATTCTTCTGCAGTGTTCTTGATCTGGATTATGAATAAATAGTTCTAGTCTCTTTATGCTCTAATCCATTTTCCAAAATATTGTTTTATTGAATCTAACCTTACTCTGCTACAGCGAGGCAGGCCTGCTGACCATTCCCTAAATAAGCATTGCATGTTTCCATCAATGTATTTTTTTTGTTATTCTCTCCCTATTAATGTCTTACATTAAAAGGAAAATCTTACAGGGTTGCTTCCTTCATGAAGCCCTTTCTACGCCACTTAACAAATTGTGGGAAGGATGATCATTTTAGATCGTAATATCCATTCGGATTTTCCCTCCTTTGATTATGGGAGTGTATGTAGGTTGGGATGTATTGTTGCAGCATCTTTAAAATACTATAATATATTCCCAAGGCTTTATTGCATCATCTTTTACATTTAGATTGTAATGCATATGAAACTAAGTAGTGTAAATAGTGTATGGTAAGGGAAAAAGACGTATATTTATGATGTGGATGCTTGACATGATGGATAAGAACCAATTTACCCTTATGTGATCATTTCATGTAGTATGCCTATATCAAAATATTTCATATACCCCATAAATATATACACCTACTATGTACCCATAAAAATGGAAACAAATTTAAAAACTGTAAATAAACAACCTAATGATGCATCTTAATGAACAGAAAAGCAAGAGCAAAGAAATCACAAAATTAGTAGTAGAAAAGAAATAAAAAAATCAGAGCAGAAATAAATACAATTGAGATTGAAAAGAAATATAAAATATCTATAAAACAAAAGGTTGGTTTTTTGAAATGCTAAAAAATAGACAAACCTTTAGCCAGACTAGCTAAAAAAAAACATGAAAAAGGAGACATTACAACTGACAGAAGAAATTCAAAGGATCATTGCAGATTATTATCAGCAAGTATATGCTAATAAATTGGGAAACCTAGAAGAGATGGATAAATTCCTAGACATACACAACTTACGAAGATTGAATCATAAAAAGTCTAAAACCTAAACAGACCGATAACAAGTAAGAAGATAGAAGCAGTAATAAAAAGTCTCCCATCAAACAAAAGCCCAGGACCTGATGGTTTTCCCATGAACTCTACTAAACATTTAAAGAACCAAATACCAATCCTACTCAAGGTATTATTTCAAAAATTAAGGAGTAGAGAATATTTTCAGACTCAATTTACAAGGTCAGTATTATCTTGATACCAATACCAAAGACACAACAGAAATTGAAAAGTACACAGCACTATCGCTGATGAACATAGACACAAAAATCCTCAACAAAATCTAGCAAACTGATTTCAACAACACATTCAAAAGATGATTCCTCATGATAAAGTGAGATTTCTACCAGGGTTGCAAGGATGGTTCAACATTCACAAATCAATCAATGTACTAAATCATACCAACAGAGTGAAGGACAAAATTCATAAAATTATTTCAGTAGATGTCAGAAAAGCATTTGATAAAACAGCTCTCTAAAACAAAGTCCCCAAATTTGGATTTTTACTTAACCCAGTATTATAATGTTTAACATGTCTGATTATACAACATTTATACAAAAAACATATATTTTAAAATTCCAGTTTTTTTCACCAAATGATAAGCAAGTATATCTTCTGTAGTCCAACTGTCCCTTTGCAATTAACAGGATCTGTAGTAAGTCTTAAACTTCAGTGAATATTAGAACAGGCCAGAGAGTGATTTAAAATGAGAAATTCTCCATTCCATCCCCAATATTCTGGAATGGGACTTAGAAACTGTGTTTAATAAGTATTTCAGTGTGTTTCATGCAGGAACCCTGCAAATCACACTTTGGGATACACTGATCAAAATATTTTTGCCAAAGTTTTAAGACTTTAGTACTTTTACTAATAGAGAAAGATCAATCCAAAAATTTATTATTTATATTTGTAGATTTTAGTATTGTAATCTATTTTACTGTTAAAAGCTCATCCCTGATTTCTGACCCTGGTATTTATGACCTAGTTTGAGAAAGGCTAGAAACTTGAATAAAACAGAAAATATTAATTTGAATGTATTGGAGGACTACCCAGTCAGTTAGGATTGAAGGAGTTAAGATCTCAAGAGGAGAGAAAAACAAAAAGATGAGTCTGACATTTATTGCCTTTTCTTCTTAGTTGGTGACTGAGAGGCTAACTAAGCAGGATTTTATCAGCCTTACAGATCATGATGAGAGTGTGAAAATTGGAGCCCCAGGTCCTATAAGGAGAAATCTCTTTGGTTAATGTGCATGCATGCATAACTATATGTAATATATTAATATATCTACATATTTGTCTCCTCCTTTTACCTCTTAAATGAATGATATAGCCTCTGGAGCCCATTCAAACTATATTCAAATCACAGTTCTGAAAGGCACTGTTTTGACGTCAACTACGTAATATTCTATAAGAGAACTATTTGTCCATTTGTTCATTCGTCTGATAAATATGAAATATGTGTCTACTATATTTCAGATAGTTTAGTATATATTTTAAAGGATATGACTACCTCATTACATTGTTGTGAGGATTATAATTTGGTTCTAGCACAATAAATGGTACATAAAAGCACTCAATAAATATATGCTGAATAAAAGAATTTATCAAAGCAGAAGTAACAGATTTCTAATGGGAATCTTTTATCTTACAGGTTTTTAAATGTCTTATAAAGAAAGCTAAATGTCATGAATGCTACTGTTGACCAAGTTTATTTTCACAGATTATTATAAAGAAGTTGGCAAAAATAAATAATTTTATTTCACACATGAAAACAAAAAGTAATTCAAAGGGAGATGAAAGGTTCATATACTTACCTTAAATCTTATAACTTGTCATATTCTGATTTTTTGTTTGCTTTAGATTAGAATTTTGACATTGTTCTTATGAAAGTTTTTTCCTCTGTAAGATTCTTCTACATTCAGGAAAAAATTTTACCTTAAACCAAGGATAGGCTATGCAGTCTCGAGATTGCAGTGATGCATCTGATTATTTGATTATTGTAATTCTGTATAATGTTAACTCTTTTTAAAAAACAAAACAAACATGTAAATTAAAACATACAGAACAAATATATGTGTGAACATTTCATATAAGATTTATAACAGATTCTGGAAAATGAATTCAAAGAGAGTCATTCTGAAAATATAAGGAAATTTACAAAATTTAACACACTTTTCCTATCATAAAGCTACTTCTATAACTATAAGGTACAAGTAAATTAATAATGAGAGGACAAGGACCAAGACTGTTTTATTTTTTTTTAAAAATAAATTACTTCTATTCATCTTAGAACCCTTACTTAATTGGGATCTCTTGCCAACAGCCTCCAGTAATAGAATACTGCATGCACATTTCTATTTTTCCTTAACAAATTAAAAACTGACTTTGTTTTCTTGGCAGGATTAGTTTTCCTCTTTAAATTAAAATATAATTTTTAATAATAGAGTTGCTTAATTTTGGGATTTCTTATTTTTTTCATTTAGGTTGTATTAGTATGCTTTTGTCTACTTGTACAAAACTTTAGTTACCTTGCATTTTTCATTCTTATATTCATTCTATTAAAAAAGTATTTATTTTGTGAAAACAGTTGATATCAGATTTGCAAAGCTGCCTGATATTTGCTGCCAAGAATTTCAAGGTCCACTAAGGACTGGAGTCTTGGTAGAAATGAGTGCCAGGGTTAAAATATCAAGAGAAAGTGCTGAATATTTCCAAATTAGGTTTACTTACAAGAAACTCTGTGTATCTGCATGTCTTGTTTTAAATTCAATAAGAAATATAAAAACTGATGAAATATTCAAAATGCAATATAAGTTTTCTATACAAATATGTATTTGAAAAGCATTTAAAGAAAGCAAAATCAAGCATCTTGCATGGATATTTGGTGTTTGCATGCCCAGTTTTTCCGCTTTTCAGGAATTATGGTGCACAGGTGCAGATTTGCACATGAACTTTATTTTTTGGCTTACTGGGTCTTAGCCATGTGATACCACCAGGGCTTGACCCTGTTCCTACATGCAGTAGATGTATGATAAAATTGTTGAGTGGTGTCTTGGTTTGACATTTTTTACAATCACCACTCAGGAACAAGGGGTTCTGACTTCAACTACATGAACCTATATCCATAGCTATATTTCAAGGATTTGTGAAATCCTTGAAGTGTAGGCAAACATTTATATGTGCTTATACGTATTTTCCAGGGGAGAAGAGGCAGAAGGGTTTTGGGGGTACTGAAGGTGATTGTTTAGAATGTGGGAAAAATATTTCAATTTCTTCATATATTTATTTAATTAATCTTGGAGTATATCTGTTATTATTGTAAAATTCTTTAATCATAGCAGTTTGGGAGAAATATCTGGAAACAATTATATAGTCTAAACATATTCCAAGCATTGACAAAGTTGTATAAGTAATAGTGTGATTATGTACCTCTGATGATTAAGATTTGTTTATGCCATTCCATACATCTGAATAAAAATGAATAAAATTCCTTAAAATATGATTTCTACATATCAGGACACATAATAATTTTGAAAATAAAATGCTTAGAATTATGAATATGATATTTAATAATATTTTAGCATAACACTTATATGTTAAACGGGACCACACTTCATTTCCCAAATAGTAATGAACAGTAGGGCATATTGGTTGGTTATTATAAAGAAAATCAGGTCTACTTCAATTGCATAAAAATTAATGTCTTTGCTACAAAATGGTCATTCTCAAATGTGTCTCACAAGTAAGACATTTCTCACAAGTAAGACACATTTGAGAATGACCAATCAGCTCTTTATGGGATTTGGTAGATTGCTCCTTGTTGGACTACCGAAATTCACTAGTACATATAACTGAGATTCTTCCTTGATTTTAGTGAACTATAGGTTCTGTCTTCTATATCATGTCATATGGCCTATGGTCCAGCACCTGACAATTCCTTGTGAAGACTTCTGGAATCTGAGGTGCTTAATGGCCTATTCAGTATTTGTTCGCTTTTCTTCTCAGAACTTATATAATCATCTTTGGTTTCTTCCAGCACATTTCTGGTTTCCTATATTTGTTTCCTAAATATAGAAACACAAAAAGAAAAATCATAGGATATATAATTATTCAAGATATAAAATAAGTTTAGCCATTAATTGCTAAGATCTTTCTACTCACTAACTTAGAGAATTCTTATCTCTTTAAACAAAACTTCAAAACATATTTTTACATTTGCATCATCTGAATATCTGCAAGTCGTACTAGACAAACTACAAGGAGTGCATTACAGTACATCCCACACAATTTTTAGTCTTCTGCCTTCTCAGTCCTTGGAAACCCAGCATAGAACTTAGTTTAAGGGGATATTGATCCTCTGAACATTTAAAAAGTAGGCTTGAAATAGCCATGGTGAAACCATGAATATTACACTTTAAGCCTTAATTTAATTATTGCATAGAAGTTACTATTTTTTGTTGGACACCTACTGTGCTGGTTACTATAGAGGGTGCTTAATTTATTTATTTTAGGGGAACATCTGAGTAATTTTTTTAAGTTTTTTTAAATTATACTTTAAGTTCTGGGGTACATGTGCAAAACATGCAGGTTTATTACATAGGTATACACCTGCCATGGTGGTTTGCTGCATCCATCACCCTGTCAACTACATTAGGTATTTCTCATAATGCTATCCCTCCCCTATCTCCCAACCCCCTGCTATCTTTCTCCTAGCCCCCCAGACCCCGACAGGCCCTGGTCTGTGATGTTCCCCTCCCTTTGTTCATGTGTTCTGATTCTTCAGTACCCATTTATGAGTGACAACATGTGGTGGTTGGTTTTCTGTTTTTGAGTCATTTTGCTGGAAATGATGGTTTCCAGCTTTATCCAAGTCCATGCAAAGGTCATGAAGTCATCCTTTTTTATGGCCGCATAGTATTCCATGATGTATATATGCCACATTTTCTTTATCCAGTCTATTGTTGATGGAAATTGGTGTTGGTTCCAGGTCTTTGCTATTGTAAACATTGCTGCAATGAACATACATGTGCATGTGTCTTCATAATAGAACAATTTATAATCCTTTGGGTATATTCAAAGGATTTAATTCATAATTAAAAATGAATTATATTTAGAGATTTGTGTATGTTGAACCAGCCTTGCATCCCAGAGATGAAGCTGATTTGATCATGATGGATCAGCTTTTTGATGTGGTATTGGACCCAGAGATGAAGCTGATTTGATCATGATGGATCAGCTTTTTGATGTGGTATTGGAATTGGTTTGCCAGTATTTTATTGAGGATTTTTGCATCAATGTTTGTCATGGATATTGGCCTGAAATTTTCTTTTTGAGTTGTGTCTATGCCTGGTTTTGGTATCAGGATGATGTTGGTCTCATAAAATGAGTTAGGGAGGAGTCCCTCTTTTTGTATTGTTTGGAATAGTTTCAGAAGGCTTGGTACCAGCTCCTCTTTGTACCTCTGGTAGAATTCAGGTGTGAACCCGTCTGGTCCTGGACTTTTTTTGGTTGGTAGGCTATTAATTGCTGCCTCAATTTCAGACCTTGTTATTGGTCTATTCAGGGATTTGACTTCTTCCTGGTTTAGTGTTGGGAGGCTCTAAGTGCCCAGGAATGTATCCATTTCTTCTAGATTTACTGGTTTATTTGCATAGAGATGTTTGTAGTATTCTCTGATGGTAGTTTGTATTTCCATGGGATCAGTAGTGCTATCCCCTTTATTATTTTTTTATTGCATTTATTTGATTCTTCTCTTTTTCTTCTTTATTCGTCTGGATAGTGGTCTATCTATTTTGTTGATCTTTTCAAAAAACCATCTCCTGGATTTGTTAATTTTTTTGAAGGGTTTTCGTGTCTCTGTCTCCTTCAGTTCTGCTCTGATCTTAGTTATTTCTTGTCTTCTGCTAGCTTTTGAATTTGTTTGATCTTGCTCCTCTAGTTCTTTCAATTATGACATTAGAGTGTTGATTTTGGATCTTTCCTCATTTCTCTTTTGGGCATTTATAGCTATAAATTTCCCTCTAGACATTGCTTTAAATGTGTCTCAGTGATTCTGGTACATTTTATCTTCATTCTCATTGGTTTCAAGGAACATCTTTATTTCTGCCTTCATTTTGTTATCTCTCCAGTATTCATTCAGGAACAGGTTGTTCAGTTACCATGTAGTTGTGTGGTTTTGAGTAAATTTCTTAATCCTGAGTTCTAATTTGATTGTACTGTGGTCTGGGAGACTGTTTGTTATGATTTCTATTCTTTTGCATTTGCTGAGGAGTGTTTTACTTCCAATTATGTAATCAGTTTTAGAATAAGTTTGATGTGGTGCTGAGATGTATATTTGGTGGATTTGGGGTGGAGAGTTTGCAGATGTCTATTAGGTCTGCTTGGCCCAGATCTGATTTCAAGTCCTTGATATCCTTGTTAATTTTCTGTTTTGTTGATCTGTCTAATATTGACAGTGGGGTGTTAAAGTTTCCCACTATTATTTTGTGGGGGTCTAAGTCTCTTTGTAGGTCATTAAGAACTTGCTTTATGTATCTGGGTGCTCCTGTACTGGGTGCATATATATTTAGGATAGTTAGCTCTTCTTGTTGGATTGATCCCTTTACCATTATGTAATGCTCTTCTTTGTCTCTTTTGATCTTTGTTGATTTAAAGTTTGTTTTATGAGAGACCAGGATTGCAACCTCTGCTTTTTTTGCTTTTTATTTGCTTGGTAAATTTTCCGTCCCTTTGTTTTGAGTCTGTGTGTGTTTTTGCTTGTGAAATGGGTCTCTGAATACAGCACACTGTTGGGTCTTGACTCTTCATTCAATTTGCCAGCCTGTGTCTTTTGACTGGGGCATTTGATTCATTTACATTTAAGGTTAATATTGTTATGTGTGAATTTGATCCTGCCATTTTGATGCTAGCTGGTTGTTTTGCCTGTTAGTTGATACAGTTTCTTCATAGTGTTGATGGTCTTTACAATTTGGTGTTTTTGCAGTAGCTGGTATTGGTTGTTCCTTTCCATGTGGAGTGCTTCCTTTAGGAGTTCTTCTAAGGCAGACCTACCTGGTGGTGACAGAATCTCTCAGCAGTTGCTTGTCCATAAAGGATTTTATTTCTCCTTCACTTTTAAAGCTTAGTTTGGCTGGATATGAAATTCTGGGTTGAAAATTATTTTCTTTAACGACGTTGAATATTGGCCTTCACTCTCTTCTGGCTTGTAAGGTTTCTGCTGAGAGAACCACTGTGAGTCTGATGGGCTTCCCTTTGTGGGTAACTAGACTTTTCTCTCTGGCTGCCCTTAACATTTTTTCCTTCATTTCAACCCTGGTTAATCTGATGATTATGTGTCTTGCGGTTGCTCTTTTCGAGGAATATTTTTACTGAGGCAGTCTGCCAATACCAAGGCAGTTCTAACTGTATCTCTATAAACAACACCTCAAGGAAGTTCACACAGCACCTGAGCAGAGCCCATGGTAGTTCAGCAGTGCCTCTGCTGGCAGACTATGACTAGACTATTTCCTGGCTGGGCAGGGCATCTATGAAAAAAGACAGCAGCATATTAGCAACTTATAAATAAAGCCCGAACTTCCTAGGGCACAGCACGGGGG
>PVKP010048908.1:0-14210 GCA_004027715.1 Plecturocebus donacophilus | reverse complement strand
TTTTTTTTTTTTTTTTTTTTTTTGAGACAGAGTTTTGCTCTTTTGCCCAGGCTGGAGCACAGTGGTGCAATCTCGGCTCACTGCAACCTCCACCCACCATGTTCAAGCTGTTCTCCTGCCTCAGCCTCCCAAGTAGCTGGGATTATAGGTGCCCACCACCATGCCTGGCTAATTTTTTTGCATTTTTAGTACAGACGGGGTTTGACCATGTTAGCCAGGCTGGTCTCAAACTCCCGACCTCAGGTGATCCACCTGCCTCGATCTCTCAAAGTGCTGGGATTACAGGTATGAGCCACTGCACCCAACCTCCTGTGGAATTTCTCAGTCAACTCCATGCCTTTGCTCTGCTGCACTCCCCCTCCCACTCCCCAGTCCAGGCGCTCATCCGTGTAAGAATCTGGCAGAGTAGGGTAGGGGAAGCCTAAGGCTAAAATATGAGCAGCCCCCACAGGCCACTCTCCAGGGCCACCCTCACCCACCCAGTGAGAACCTTTGAAGTGGAATGCTCCAATTACTGATTTCTATGCCACAAACTACCCCCAAACTTAATGACCTCAGATAGCAATACTTCTCTTTCTCACAATTTGCACCGGGCAGGGCTCCGTAGGGATAGCTCATCCCTACTCTACTTGGCACCAGCTGAGTGGCCTGAAAGTTGGAACTGGAATCGTCTGAAGATTGGCTCCTTTGCATGTTATAGTTGATGCTGGCTGTCACTTGGGACCATAGCTAGGACTTTAACCAGGGCACCTGGATGTGTGTTGGGCTCCCTCATAACATGGCGGCTGGGTTCCAAGAGTGAGTACAGGGAGGAAAGGGAAAAGGATAGGGGATAGAGAAAAAGAGAAAGAGAGAGAGACAGAGAGAAGAGTACTTTATCACCTTTATATTTTCAACCTAGCCTTCGAAGTCATGGTGTGACACTCCTGATGCATTCCACTTGTGAGGATTCAGTCACTAAAGCCAGCTCATATTCAAAAGGAGTGGAATTAGACTTAATCTTTTCTTTTTATTTTGTTTGAGACCGAGTCTTGCTCTGTCGCTAGGCTGGAGTGCAATGGTGTAATCTCTGCTTACTGCAACCTTCACCTCCTGGGTTCAAGAGATTCTCCTGCCTCAGCCTCACGAGTAGCTGAGACTACAGGCGCCCACCACCATACCCAGCTAATTTTTGTATTTTTAGTAGAGATGGGGTTTCACCATGTTGGCCAGGCTGGTCTCAAACTCCTGACCTTGTGATCCTCCCGCCTGGGCCTCCCAAAGTGCCAGGATTACAGGCATGAGCCACTGCACCTGGTCGACTTAATCTTTTCAATAGGAGTATCGTTAAAAATTTTGCAAACGTTTTAAAACCACCATATAGACTCAGGAAACAAGAGTGCCAAGGAGAGAACTCTAAAACTAATTTGGGTTTTTTTTTTTTTGAGACAGGGTCTTGCTCTATTGCCCAGGCTGGAGTACACTGGTATGATCATAGCTCCCTGCAGCCTCAAACTCCTGGGCTCAAGTGATCCTCCCATCTCAGCCTCCAAAGTAGCTGGGACTACAGGTTTGTGCCACTACATCTGGCTAATTTAAAAAAATATTTTGTAGGGTCTTGCTATGTTGTCCAGGCTGGTCTTTAACTCCTGGGCTCAAGCAATCCTCCCATCCTGGCCTCCTGAGTAGCTGGGACTACTGGTACATGCCACCATGCCCAGTTAATATTTTCTTTCTCTCTCTCTTTTTTTTTCTTTCTCTTCCATCCTTTATTTTTTCTTTCTTTCTCTTCCTTCCTTTTCTTTCTTTCCTTCTCCTTCCTTCCTTCCTTCTCTCTTTCCTTCCTTCCTTTCTTTTTCTTTTCTTTTCTTTTCTTCTTTTCTTCCCTTCTTCCCTCTTTCCTTCCTTCTTTCCTCCTTTCTTTCAAGAGGGTCTTGTGTTCATGCCCAGGCTGGAGTACAGTGGCATGATCATAGCTCACTGTAGCCTCAAACTCCTGAGCCCAAGGGATTCTCCCACCCTCAAGGGATTCTCCTGAGTAGCTGGGACTATAGGTGCACACCACCACACTCAGGTAATTTTTTTTTTAGATGGAGTCTTGCTCTGTTGCCCAGGCTGAAGTATGATGGCACGATCTTGGCTTACTGTAACCTCTGCCTCCTGTGTTCAAGTGATTCTCCTGACTCAGCCTTCTGAGTAACTGGGATTGCAGGTGCACTCCACCATATCTGTCTAATTTTTGTATTTTTGGTAGAGACGGGGTTTCACCATGTTGGTCAGGCTGGTCTCAAACTCCTAACCTCATGATCCACCTGGCTCAGCCTCCCAAAGTGCTGGGATTACAGGCGTGAGCTACCACATCCAGCAATTTAAAAAAATTATTTTGGTAGAGATGGGGTCTCATTGTTGCCCAGGCTGGTCTCAAACTCCTGGCCTCAAGTGATCCTCCTACCTCAGCCTCCCAAACTGCTGGTATTACAGGTGTGGTCCACTGCACTTGGCGTTGTTGTTGATTTTTGTTTCTTTACCTCCCTGAATACACACATTATTTACTATTTCTGATAGAAGCTCTTAACTTTATGTGGGATCTGATTTGTATAAGGCTGCCTTAATAAAAGAATATATCCTGAGAGCAAATTCTGATGTGTGTGATGAATTATATTATATTGTTTGCTGAGAGCAGTGGGAAAGAAAACTGAGCCCCCAACAAAAGTGGAAAACTGCTCATGGCATTCTAAAACAGTAAACAATATGTATACGTCTCACACCAGATGAACTAGTTCTTTGAACACAGGGTATGTGACTCTGCCTCCATTGTACCCTTGTAAAGAATGCTTTCTAGTTTATCTTTAACCTATGGTGAACATACAAGAGCTGCCTTATTAGTTTATCTTTAACCTATGAAAGAACACAGAGCATCTGCTTGTTAAACTTGTCACTGGAATGTAAAGAATAAATATGTGGATCAGAATCTGCTCTGGGCTCTCAGCTGGGAATGCTGTGAGCCCCCTGAGCCCACCTTTGCTTTCTATCTCTGTGTCTGTTTCTTAATTCCTTCAGCACCACCTGGGTTGGGGTCTCCATGACCAAGCTGGTCTCAGCAAATAGACATCTCTCTTGGGATGATAAAAGACTTTTTTTTTTTTTTGAGACAGAGTCTCACTCTGTCACCTAGGCCCAAATGCAGCGATGTAATTGAAGCTCACTGCAGCCTCAAACTCCTGGGCTCAAGTGATCCTCCTGCCTCAGCCTCCCATGTAGCTGGGACTACATGTATGTGCCACCACACTTGGACAATAGTTTTTATTATTTTTGTGGAGATGGGGTCTTGCTACATTGCCCAGGCTGGTCTTGAACTCAAAAGCTCAAATAATTCTCCTGCCTCAGCCTCCCAAAGTGTTGGAATTATAGGCATAAGCCATGTCACCCAGCTGATAAATGACTTTTTGTCTTTTCTGATAAATCCTTTCTCATGTACAGACAAGTGTCCTTTGGGTTGAGTACTCTGATCTTTACAGAATTTACATTCTGGGCTGGGCACCATGGTTTGCGCCTGTAATCCCAGCACTTTGGGAGGCCAAGGTGTGTGGATCACCTGAGGTCAGGAGTTCAAGACCAGCCTGGTCAACGTGGTGAAACCCTGTCTCTACTAAAAATTACAAAAATTAGCTGGGCATGGTGGCACATACTGGTAGTCCCAGCTACTTGAGAGGCTGAGGCAGGAGAATCACTTGAACCCTGGAGGTGGAGGTTGAAGTGAGCCAAGATCACACCACTGTATTACAGCCTAGATGACAGAATGAGACTGTCTCAAAAAAAAAAAAAAGAAAAAAAGAATTTACATTCTGTTTGTGAGGGATGTCTTCTAGTAAATTTACTTTTGCTTTGGTCTACCTGCCCAGTTTGGGTTAAAATTTATGTGAATACTGTTACCTTGGTTTCTCTGGATTTCATTTGACTCTTTTCTCGCTTCTAAAAATCTCCCAAGAGCAAAATAAACATTCCAACCAATGGGTGCAGGATGGCTAACATAAGCCACTAGGATGGTTGCTGCCGTTTAAAACACCAGACTAAACTCCTAACAACCCTTTACAGCATTTATAGGGTTGTCTTTGCTCTCAAGATATTAATACAAAATGGAATGGGGCTGGCATGGTGGCTCACACCTGTAATCCTAGCACTTTGGGAGGCCGAGATAGGTAGATCACATGAGGACAGGAGTTCAAGACCAGCCTGGCCAATATGGTGAAAACCCATCTCTACTAAAAAATACCAAAAAAATTTTAGTTGGGTGTGGTGGCAGGCACCTGTAATCTCAGCTACTCAGGAGGCTGAGGCAGAAGAATCACCTGAATCCTGGAGGCAGAGGTTGCAGTAAGCCATGATCACACCACTCATTGCACTCTAGCCAGGGCGACAGAGCGAGACATTGTCTCAAAAAAAAAAAGAAAAAAAAGATAAATAAAGAAATGGAATGGGGATTCTCAAACATGAAAGCATGCCAGGGTTTCCTTTTTTTTTTTTTTTTTTTTTTTCTTTTTTTTTGAGACAGAGTTTCATTATTGTTCCCCATGCTGAAGTGCAGTGCAGCTTCAGCTCACTGCAACCTCTGCCTCCTGGGTTCAAGTGATTCTCCTGCCTCAGCCTCCTGAGTAGCTGGGATTACAGGTGCACGCCACCATGCCCAGCTATTTTTTGTATTTTTTAGTAGAGACAGGGTTTCACCATGTTGGCCAGGCTGCTCTTGAACTCCTGACCCCAGATGATCAACCTGCCTCAGCCTCCCAAAGTGCTGGGATTACAGGTGTGCACCACCACGCGTGTCCGATGCCAGGATTTCTAGGACTCCAGCTGGCTACACATTATGGCTCATTCTTGTGCACATTTTAAAACTTGATGAGCAAAATTACATCAAGGAAAATTTGGAGCTCAAATGGTCATTATTCATAAAACCTGCAACTATAGAGTTAACTTGGAGAGCCTTCTAAATTCTCTATCTCTCTCTCTTTTTTTTTTTTTTTTTTTTGTCTGCCTGCTTTGAATCTGCTAACTTTCCCCCTAGTCTTGAGATAAAACTAACTGCTTATGGCATTCAAGCCAAGATTAAATAAAAGTCCTAAAGGGCTTTCAAATTACAACTCCATGGTAACGAACAACTTAGAGAAGTTTGTTTTTGTTTTTTTTTTTTTTTGAAGATGATATCTTGCTATGTTCCACAGGCTGGAGTGCAGTGGCATGGTCGTAGCTCACTGTGACCTCAAACTCCTGGGCTCAAGCGATCCTGTTTCCTCAGCCTCCTGAGTAGCTAGTACTAACAAGTGCACAATATTCAGACCAGCTAGCCCTTTTTTAAAAACACAAATCTAGGTTTGCCTAATAATTGCTTACAGTGATGAAACACTTAATTGAAAAATTAATAATCTAAAGAAAAAGGCTAGGCACAGCAGCTCCCACCTGTAATGCCAGCACTTTGGAAGGCCGAGGTGGGCAGATCACTTGAGGTCAGAAGTTGAAGACCAGCCTGGCCAACAGGGGTTTTAGTAGAAACCTCATCTCTACTAAAAATACAAAAGTTAGCTAGTGTGGTGGCGCGTGCCTGTAATCCCAGGTACTCAGAAGGCAGAGGTGGGAGGATCCCTTGAACCCAGGAGGTGGAGGTTACAATAAGCCGAGATTGCACCATTGCATCCCAGCCTGGGCAACAGAGCGAGACTCTATCTCAAAAAAAAGACAGAGAAAGAGAGAACAGAGGCCGGGCACGGTGGCTCACACCTGTATTCCCAGCACTTTGGGAGGTAGAGGTGGGTGGATCACCGGAGGTCAGGAGTTTGAGGCCAGCCTAGCCAACATGGTGGAACTCCGTCTCTACTAAAAATAAAAAATTAAGGCCAGACGTGGTAGCTCACGCCTGTAATCCCAGCACTTTGGGAGGTAGAGGTGAGTGGATCACCTGAGGTCAGGAGTTTGTGGCCAGCCTGGCCAACTTGGTGGAACTCCGTCTCTACTAAAAATAAAAAATTAAGGCCAGGTGTGGTGGCTCATGCCTGTAATCCCAGCACTTTGGGAGGCTGAGGAGGGTGGATTATCTGAGGTCAGGAGTTTGAGACCAGCCTCACTAACAAGGAGAAACCCTGTCTCTACTAAAGACAAAAAATTAGCAGGACATGGTGACACATGCCTGTAATCCCAGGTACTCGGGAGGCTGAGGCAGGAGAATCACTCAAACCCGGGAGGTGGAGGTTGCAGAGAGCCAAGATCACACCATTGCACTCCAGTCTGGGCAACAACAGCAAAACTCCGTCTCAAAAAAAAATTAGCCAGATTTAGTGGCACGCACCTGTAGTCCCAGCTACTCAGGAGGCCGAGGCAGGAGAATTGCTTGAAGCCAGGAGGCAGAGGTTGTGGTAAGCCGAGATCGTGCCACTGCACTCCAGCCTGGGTGACAGAGTGAGACTCCATCTCAAAAAAAAAAAAAAAAAAAAAAAGAGAGAGAGAGAGAGAGAAAGGAAGAAAAAAAATAGATAAACATTTATAAAAGTTAGGCTCTCTCAGGTCAAACAGGTGGAAACCTGGAGCCAGGGCAATGATGTAAGATATCTCTGTCCAGTATAAAAATGTTGCTTTTTCTGCCACACAGAGGCCAAAAAGCAAAAACAAAAACAAAATAAAACAAAACACCTGCTAAAATTCTTTCTTGCCCACATTTGCTAATCAAACCAGACCAGTAAACAAAAAGTAGATGTGTTATTAGTTCCAAGGTACTTAGAGATTTTGTTTTTCTTATACAATTTAGCCAATCCTGGCTAAAATGTAAACAATGGAAAATGTAACCCTAGACTCATTTGAAACTGAGAAAAAAATTTTTTTTGAAACAATCTCACTCTCATGCCCAGGCTGGAGTGCACTGGCAAGAACACAGCTCATTGCAGCCTCAACCTCCTAAGTTCCAGCAATTCTCTTGCCTCAACCTCCCCAGTTGAGTCCTGAGTTGGGACTACGGGCATGTGCCACTACACCCAAGTAATTTTTTCTTTTTTCTTTTTTTTTTTTTTTTGAGATGGAGTTTAGCTCTTGTCCCCCAGGCTGGAGCGCAATGGCGTGATCTCAGTTCACTGCAACCTCTGCCTCCTGGGTTCAAGCGATTCTCTTGCCTCAGCCTCCTGAGTAGCTGAGATTACAGGTGCCCACCAACACGCCCAGCTAATTTTTGTAGTAGAGATGAAGTTTCACCATGTTGGCCAGGCTGCTCTAGAACTCCTGACCTCAGGAGATCCACCTGCCTCCGCCTCCCAAAGTGCTGGGTTTACAGGCGTGTGCCACCGTGCCCAGCAATTTTTTTATTTTTTATCCAGGTGAGGTCTCACTTTGTTACCCAGAATTGTCTTGAGCTTACAGGTTTAAGCAATCCTCCCACATTGGGTTCCCAAAGTGCTGGGATTACAGGCACCAGCCACCACACTCAGCCGAAATGGGGAAAAAAATATTTAATGTGCAAAAGAGTTTTTGTTTTTCAGTTTTTTAAAAAATCAAACTGCCACGAAACTGCTTTACCCAAAATTTTGGTCCGCAGCCTTAATCAGATTACTTATCTGGGGAAATAAAACTTAGCCATGTGAACCAGTTTGGTTTTATCAGAAATATAATTTGGATCCAACTGTCTTATAAAAACTGGTGAGCTAGCAGGGCACGGTGGCTCATGTCTGTAATCCCAGCACTTTGGGAGGCCAAGGCGGGTGGATCACCTGAGGCCAGGAGTTCAAGGCCAGCCTGGCCAACATGGCAAAACCCTGTCTCTTCTAAAAAATACAAAAATTAGCCGGGCGTGGTGGCCCACGTCTGTAATCCCAGCTACTGGGGAGGCTGAGGCAGAAGAATCGCTTGATCCCAGGAGGCAGAGGTTGTAGTGAGCTAAGATTGCGCCACTGCATTCCAACCTGGGTGACAGAGCAAGACTGTCTCAAAAAAATAAAAATAGGCTGGGCACCGTGGCTCACCCCTGTAATTCAAGCACTTTGGGAGGCTGAGGCTGGTGGATCATGAGGTCAAGAGACTGAGACCACTCTAGCCAACATGGTGAAACTAAAAATACAAAAATTAGCTGGGCATGGTGGTGCATGCCTGTAATCCCAGCTACTCAGGAGGCTGAGGCAGGAGAATCACTTGAACCCGGGAGGTGGAGCTTGCAGTGAGCCGAGATCACACCACTGCACTTCATCAGGTGAGAGTGAGACTCCGTCTTAAAAAAATAAAAATAAAAAAATAATAATAATAAAATAAACTGGTGAGCTTGTGTTACTATCTCATGACTTACATTCTAAAGTGAAAGTTACAAGACCTTTATGTGTGTGTAAATGTGTTTTTGGTTTTTTTTTTTTTTTGCCTTTTGTGTATTTTTATTTTATTTTTATTTTTTAAGTAGAGATGGGGTCTCACTATGTTTTGTTTTTTTGTTTTTGTTTTGTTTTGTTTTGTTTTGTTCTGAGACGAAGTCTCACTCTTTCGCCCAGGCTGGAGTGCAGTGGCATAATCTTGGCTCACTGCAACCTCCGCCTTCCAGGTTCAAGGGATTCTCCTGCCTCAGCGTCCTGAGTAGCTGGGTTTACAGATGGCTTCCACCATGCCAGGCTAGTTTTTGTATTTTTAGTAGAGATGAGTTTCATCATGTTGGCCATGTTGGCCAGGCTGGTCTCAAACTCCTGACCTCAGGTGATCTGCCCACCTCAGCCTTCAAAGGCTGCTGCAGGCCGGGGTTTCACTATGTTTACCCAGGCTGGTCTCAAACTCCTGGGCTCAAGCAGTCCTCCCGCCTTGACCTCCCAAAGTGCTAGGATTACAGACATGAGCCACCATGCCAGGCCTGTATGTGTGTTTAAATGTGTTTATGCATATGTACATGTATTATGCAAAAAATCTGGCATAGTTGGCCAGAAATCCCTTAAGAAATTCTATTTATATATTTGAGTACTCATATAGTTGCAAATATAGCTGGGTGCAGTGGCTCACACCTATAATCCCAGAATTTTGTGGGGTCAAGGTGGGAGGATTACTAGAAACCAGGAGTTCAAGACCAGCCTGGGCAACATAGCAAGACCCCATCTCTACAAGAAATTTAAAAATTAGCTGGGCATAGTGGCCTGTGCCTGTAGTCCCAGTGACTCAAGAGGCTGAGGTGAGATGATCACCTGAGCCCAGGAGTTTGAGGGTACAGTGAGCTATGATTGTGCCACAGCACTCTAGCCTGGGTAACAGAGTAAGACGCCCTCTGTCTGTTAAAAAAGAAAAAATGTATAAATATAAATTACTCTGTGTGTGTGTGTGTGCATAGAGAGAAAGACAGAAAGTAATTAATCCAAATGTCTTTTACTTCCTCTGACTTCAGTAAATCTTTAATCTTTAATAAATAAGGTGGTTTACAAAGTAGTGGTAAAATAGGCTGGCCACTGTGGCTCACACCTGTAATCCCATCACTTTGGAAGGCTGAGGCGGGTGGATCACCTGAGGTCAGGAGTTTGAGATCAGCCTGGCCAACATGATAAAACCCTGTCTCTGCTAAAAATACAAAGAAGTTATCTGAGTATGGAGGCCAGTGCCTGTAATCTCAGCTACTTGGGAGGGTGAGGCAGGAGAATTGTTTGAACCTGGGATGCAGAGGTTGCAGTGAGCCGAGATCGTGGCACTGCACTCCAGACTGGACAACAGAGCAAAACTCTGTCTCAAAAAAAAAGAAGTATTGGCAAAATAAAAGTAGAAATGTCTTCAGAATTGGCAGCATACATTTTTTGCTTAGGTTTACTGGTCAGACAGTTTTATATTTATCTCTACTATATGTTTTAAGGTAGCAGGGTCTGACACAAGGGTTATAAGACTATAAATCCAATTTCAAACAAAACGATCTGTGTTTGTGTAATTTTTTGTTGTCAGGGACAGGGTCTTGTTCTGTTGTCCACGTAGCATGACATAACTCACTGTAACTTTGGATGCCTGGGCTCAAGCGATCCTCCTGCCTCAGCCTCTTGAGTAACTAGAACGACAGGCAAATGGAACCACGCCCGGCTAATTTTTGTATTTTTGGTAGCGACGGTGTTTCACCATGTTGGCCAGGCTGGTCTCTAACTCCTGACTTTGTGATCCGCCTGCCTCAGCCTCCTGAAGTGCTGGGATTACAGGCATGAGCCACCACGTCCTGCCCCTACCCTCCTTTTTTTTTTTTTTTTTTGAGACAGAGTTTCACTCTTATTGCCCAGGTTGGAGTGCAATGGCTCGATCTCAGCTCACCACAACCTCCACCTCCCGGGTTTTCAAGCCATTTTCCTGCCTCAGCCTCTGGAGTAGCTAGGATTACAGGGATGTGTCACCATGCCGGGCTAATTTTTGTGTTTTTAGTAGAGACAGGGTTTCTTTGTGTTGGTCAGACTGGTCTTGAACGCCTGACCTCAGGTGATCCGCCTGCCTTGGCCTCCCAAGCTGCTGGGATTACAGGCGTGAGCCACTGTGCCGGCTACTACTTTCCTTTGAAATTAACACATATCTGTAGGTAGATACAAGACTATGTAAATAGTTTTTTTTTTTAGACAGAGTCTTGCTCTGTTGCCCAGGCTGAGCCACCATACTCGGCAATAATTTCTTATAAATAAACTTTTCATGTAATTTTTAATCTTCAAGTATGTTTTATTAAATTATTAGATATGCATGAGGTATGTGGATTATTTCCAAGTAAGAAGAAATAACTGAAACAAATTGCTGAACATAAATATGTTTTTGCCTGTGCCTGTCTTCTTAAATTTTATAGAATAACTAAGTATAGTTGGTCTTTTTTTGTTGTTGAGACAGTGTCTTGCTCTGTTGCCCAGGCTGGAGTGTAGTGGTGCACTCATAGCTCACTGCAGCCTTCAACTCCTGGGCTCAAATGATCCTCCCCTCTCAGCCTCCCAAGTAGCTGAGACTACAGTTATGTGCCATTATGCCTGGCTACATTTTTTATTGTTTTGTAGGGATGGGAATCTTGTTATGTTACCCAGGCTGGTCTCAAACTCTTGCCCTCAAGCGATCCTCCTTCTTCGGCCTCCCAAAGTTCTGGGATTACAGACATGATCCACCTTGCCTGGCCTTAAACTTTTTTTTTTTTTTGAGACGGAGTCTCACTCTGTAGCCCTGGCTGAAATGTGGAGCCACGATCACTGCTCACTGCAACCTCTGCCTCCTGGGTTCAAGGGATTCTCCTGCCTCAGCCTCCCGAATAGCTGGGACTACAGGCCCCTGCTATTACACCCAGCTAATTTTTGTATTTTTAGTAGAGACGGGGTTTCACCATGTTGGCCAGGCTGGTCTCAAACTCCTGACCTCAGGTGATCCACCCACCTTGGCCTCCCAAAGTGCTGGGATTACTGGTATGAGCCACCGCGCCCAGCCAAGCCCAGGGATTTCTGTCTATTCTTCCGCCACCCGGCCGCCACATGCTCACCCACACATACATTAGTCATGCGACTTTGGGCACGTCACCTCCTTCCTTTAGGCCTTACTTTTGTCATCTGTGGATGAGTGAGTCAAACTAGAGAATCTGAGAATGTCTCCCGGACTCCAGAGCCTGATGACCTCTTGTCACACTGCTCCAGGCTCCTCCCACCCTCAACCCCAGGAGAGAGGGACGGACGTGGGGAGCAGGTAGGATGGTCGGGGTTTTTATACCCGGGACTCCTCCCAGAGGCCTGACGTTTTTGTTCCCCTAGCTTACCTCACTGATATTTCCAACCAAAATAGAGGCTAAATGGTCTGAAGAGAGAGACTTATGTTAATTAAAAGTCTGAGGCAGCCGGGCGCGGTGGCTCATGCCTGTAATCCTAGCACTTTGGGAGAGTGAGGTGGGTGGATCACCTGAGGTCAGGAGTTCAAGACCAGCCTGGCCATCATGGTGAAACCCCATCTTTAAAAAAAAAAAAAAGTCTGAGGCAACAGCCAGCATGGTGACTCACACCTATAATCCTAGCACTTTGGGAGGCTGAGGCAGGAGGATCTCTTGAGGCCAGGAGCTCGAGACCAGCCTGGGCAACATAGCAAGACCCCCATCTAAACCCAACAAAAATTAAATTTAAAAAAAAGTGTGAAGCAGGCTGGCCAAGCAGGGGGTGTCTGAGGGGGCTGGATGGCAGGAGCAGATCTGGGATAGGACAAGGCAGGAACAGATCGTAGATAGGACAAGGCAGGACCGGGGGGGCAGCCTCCCAGGAGGAGCAGCAGGGGAGGCACCATGGTTCTCTGGGAATGTACAGACCAGAGTCTCTGTGCCCTTTTTTTTTTTTTGAGATGGAGTCTTGCTCTGTCGCCCAGGCTGGAGTGTGGTGGCCCGATCTCGGCTCACTGCAACCTGCATGTCCTGGGTTCAGGTGATTCTCCTGCCTCATCTTCCCAAGTAGCTGGGATTACAGGCGCCCGCCACCACACCCAGCTAATTTTTGTATTTTTTAGTAGAGATGGAGTTTTGCCATGTTGGCCAGACTGGTCTCGAATTCCTGACCTCAGGTGATCCGCCCGCCTTGGTCTCCCAAAATGCTGGGATTACAGAGATGAGCCACCACGCCTGGCTCCTGCGTCCTCTTTCTCAGCTCCTGTGTGAATGTTCTGGGGCCCGGGCCTGGCTATGGGGTGACTCTAAGTTCAACAGAGCCACTGCCCATTTCAGCCCCACCCTACCCCAGGAAACGCCTCCTCACCGCAGTGACCACATCCCCTTGGGTTGCTTTGGAAACAAACACTCCCCGGGGGCAGGCGAGTTGGGGCACAGTCGCCCAGCAACAAGTGGTGCCCTCCCTTCCGCCCTCATCGGAGGCCGGGCCTCTACGTCTGAAAGGCGATCGCCCTGCACCCTCCCAACCTGCACCTTCCAGTCTGGCACCAGGAAGAGTGGCTCTAGGAGGGAGAGGAGCTCGGGGACTGACCCAAGGTGAGCTGAGGGGTGCAGGAGGCCCCTGTAGATGGAGGATGCTGGGGACAGAGGGAGGTGTGCAGAGACAAGCAAGAGGGTTAGAGACAGGGCCGAGCCTGGGCAAAGCTGGAGAGCCCGGGAGGGTGCAAAGGCGCCTCCGGAGGACCAGCCACCCAGCAGCAGTTTCCACAGAGCCTATGAGAGCAAGATCCAGTCCGAGGAGAGTGGTGAGGGGCGAAGGAGCCCCAAGGGGCCAGTGGAGCTGCTGGTGGGGGGGGTGGGGGGGATGGGGGAGCACACAGGCAGAGGAGCCGGTGGGAGGGGAGGTTCTCATTTCTTTACCCACCACTTCCTCTCTAGGTCTGAGCAAGACTTGAGGGGCCAAGTGGGGAGGAAAGAGGCCCTGGCGGCCTTTCTTGTCTGTGGCACCCTGGGGTGCGGGCAGGAAATGGGGCTTGTGGAAAGGCTGGGACTGGCTGCATGCCGAGGTAGGCTGCCTGTCCTGCGGCCCCACCTGGCTCACGCTTACCTCTTCTGGTCCCCCTTGCTCCTCTGTCTCTCCAGAACGTTCTTTTTCTTTTTTGAGAAAGGGTCTGGCTCTGTCACCCAGGCTGGACGACAGTGGCGCAATCTGGGCTCACTGCGGCCTCGAACTCCTGGGCTCAAGTGATCCTCCCACCTCGGCTTCCTGTGTAGCTGGGACTACAGATAGGAGCCACCACGCCCAGCTAGTTTTTAAATTATCTGTAGAGACGGGGTTTCACTGTATTGTCCAGGCTGGTCTTGAACTCCTGGGCTCAAGCAATCCTCCCGCCTTGGCCTCTCAAAGTGCTGGGACTCCAGGCGTGAGCCCCCTGCCGGCCCCTCTCCCAGGCTTTCCTGGACACCTGCTGCCTCTCTCTCATCTTGGCTGTGCCCCCTCTGCCTCATTTGCTTCCTCTTCTCACCCCTGTGTTTCCCAGATGCTGTTGACTCCAGAGCCACCCTCTGGGCCCGTGGAGGGGACCCCCACGTGGGAGGCAGCCCCGTGGCCCTCGCTGCCCTGTGGGCCCTGCATCTCTATCATGCTGGCCCTGGCCGCCCTGGCTGCGCTCTTCATCCTCACCACCGCTGTGCTGGCTGAACGCCTGTTCCGCCGCGCTCTCCACCCAGACCCCAGCCACCGTGCACCCACCATGGTGTGGCGCCCAGGAGGAGAGCTGTGGATTGAGCCCATGGGCACCCCCCGAGAGCGCTCTGAGGACTGGTACGGCTCTGCAGTCCCCCTGCTGACGGACCGGGCCCCTGAGCCTCCCACCCAGATGGGGGCCTT